>CAMRHE010001594.1:0-69206 GCA_947044405.1 Leptodactylus fallax
AGCCTGGGCCTTGCTAGGGGAGCTGCCCCACCCAGGGTGGCCCCGTCCTGGGCTTTCTCCAGACATCAGGAGACTCAGGAGAGCTACAGAAACACAACCTCACAGCTAGGAGGCAGTATTATAGTAGTTATATTCTTGTACATAGGAGCAGTATTATAGTAGTTATATTCTTGTACATAGGAGCAGTATTATAGTAGTTATATTCTTGTACATAGTGGGCAGTATTATAGTAGTTATATTCTTGTACATAGGAGCAGTATTATAGTAGTTATATTCTTGTACATAGTAGTATTATAGTAGTTATATTCTTGTACATAGGAGGCAGTATTATAGTAGTTATATTCTTGTACATAGGAGCAGTATTATAGTAGTTATATTCTTGTACATAGGAGCAGTATTATAGTAGTTATATTCTTGTACATAGGGGGTAGTATTATAGTAGTTATATTCTTGTACATAGGAGTAGTATTATAGTAGTTATATTCTTGTACATAGGAGCAGTATTATAGTAGTTATATTCTTGTACATAGGAGGTAGTATTATAGTAGTTATATTCTTGTACATAGGTAGTATTATAGTAGTTATATTCTTGTACATAGGAGTAGTATTATAGTAGTTATATTCTTGTACATAGGAGTAGTATTATAGTAGTTATATTCTTGTACATAGGAGGTAGTATTATAGTAGTTATATTCTTGTACATAGGAGGTAGTATTATAGTAGTTATATTCTTGTACATAGGAGCAGTATTATAGTAGTTATATTCTTGTACATAGGAGCAGTATTATAGTAGTTATATTCTTGTACATAGGAGCAGTATTATAGTAGTTATATTCTTGTACATAGGAGGTAGTATTATAGTAGTTATATTCTTGTATATAGGGGGCAGTATTATAGTAGTTATATTCTTGTACATAGGAGTAGTATTATAGTAGTTATATTCTTGTACATAGGAGCAGTATTATAGTAGTTATATTCTTGTACATAGGAGTAGTATTATAGTAGTTATATTCTTGTACATAGGAGTAGTATTATAGTAGTTATATTCTTGTACATAGGAGCAGTATTATAGTAGTTATATTCTTGTACATAGGAGCAGTATTATAGTAGTTATATTCTTGTACATAGGAGTAGTATTATAGTAGTTATATTCTTGTACATAGGAGTAGTATTATAGTAGTTATATTCTTGTACATAGGAGGTAGTATTATAGTAGTTATATTCTTGTACATAGGAGGTAGTATTATAGTAGTTATATTCTTTTACATAGGAGCAGTATTATAGTAGTTATATTCTTGTACATAGGGGCAGTATTATAGTAGTTATATTCTTGTACATAGGGGCAGTATTATAGTAGTTATATTCTTGTACATAGGAGCAGTATTATAGTAGTTATATTCTTGTACATAGGAGCAGTATTATAGTAGTTATATTCTTGTATATAGGAGCAGTATTATAGTAGTTATATTCTTGTACATAGGAGCAGTATTATAGTAGTTATATTCTTGTACATAGGGGCAGTATTATAGTAGTTATATTCTTGTACATAGGGGCAGTATTATAGTAGTTATATTCTTGTACATAGGAGGTAGTATTATAGTAGTTATATTCTTGTACATAGGAGCAGTATTATAGTAGTTATATTCTTGTACATAGGAGCAGTATTATAGTAGTTATATTCTTGTACATAGGAGGTAGTATTATAGTAGTTATATTCTTGTACATAGGGGCAGTATTATAGTAGTTATATTCTTGTACATAGGAGCAGTATTATAGTAGTTATATTCTTGTACATAGGAGTAGTATTATAGTAGTTATATTCTTGTACATAGGAGGCAGTATTATAGTAGTTATATTCTTGTACATAGTGGGCGGTATTATAGTAGTTATATTCTTGTACATAGGAGATAGTATTATAGTAGTTATATTCTTGTACATAGGAGCAGTAGTATAGTAGTTCTATTCTTGTACATAGGAGGTAGTATTATAGTAGTTATATTCTTGTACATAGGAGGTAGGTATTATAGTAGTTATATTCTTGTACATAGGAGTAGTATTATAGTAGTCATATTCTTGTACATAGGAGCAGTATTATAGTAGTTATATTCTTGTACATAGGAGCAGTATTATAGTAGTTATATTCTAGTACATAGGAGGTAGTATTATAGTAGTTATATTCTTGTACATAGGAGCAGTATTATAGTAGCTATATTCTTGTACATAGGAGGTAGTATTATAGTAGTTATATTCTTGTACATAGGAGTAGTATTATAGTAGTTATATTCTTGTACATAGGGGGCAGTATTATAGTAGTTATATTCTTGTACATAGGAGCAGTATTATAGTAGTTATATTCTTGTACATAGGAGCAGTATTATAGTAGTTATATTCTTGTACATAGCAGTAGTATTATAGTAGTTATATTCTTGTACATAGGAGGTAGTATTATAGTAGTTATATTCTTGTACATAGGAGTAGTATTATAGTAGTTATATTCTTGTACATAGGAGGTAGTATTATAGTAGTTATATTCTTGTACATAGGAGCAGTATTATAGTAGTTATATTCTTGTACATAGGAGCAGTATTATAGTAGTTATATTCTTGTACATAGGAGGTAGTATTATAGTAGTTATATTCTTGTACATAGGAGCAGTATTATAGTAGTTATATTCTTGTACATAGGAGCAGTATTATAGTAGTTATATTCTTGTATATAGGAGGTAGTATTATAGTAGTTATATTCTTGCACATAGGAGCAGTATTATAGTAGTTATATTCTTGTACATAGGAGGTAGTATTATAGTAGTTATATTCTTGTACATAGGAGCAGTATTATAGTAGTTATATTCTTGTACATAGGAGGTAGTATTATAGTAGTTATATTCTTGTACATAGGAGTAGTATTATAGTAGTTATATTCTTGTACATAGGAGGTAGTATTATAGTAGTTATATTCTTGTACATAGGAGCAGTATTATAGTAGTTATATTCTTGTACATAGGAGGTAGTATTATAGTAGTTATATTCTTGTACATAGGAGCAGTATTATAGTAGTTATATTCTTGTACATAGGAGCAGTATTATAGTAGTTATATTCTTGTACATAGGAGGTAGTATTATAGTAGTTATATTCTTGTACATAGGAGCAGTATTATAGTAGTTATATTCTTGTACATAGGAGTAGTATTATAGTAGTTATATTCTTGTACATAGGAGCAGTATTATAGTAGTTATATTCTTGTACATAGGAGTAGTATTATAGTAGTTATATTCTTGTACATAGGAGCAGTATTATAGTAGTTATATTCTTGTACATAGGAGCAGTATTATAGTAGTTATATTCTTGTATATAGGAGGTAGTATTATAGTAGTTATATTCTTGTACATAGGAGCAGTATTATAGTAGTTATATTCATGTACATAGGAGTAGTATTATAGTAGTTATATTCTTGTACATAGGAGCAGTATTATAGTAGTTATATTCTTGTACATAGCAGTAGTATTATAGTAGTTATATTCTTGTACATAGGAGTAGTATTATAGTAGTTATATTCTTGTACATAGTAGTAGTATTATAGTAGTTATATTCTTGTACATAGGAGTAGTATTATAGTAGTTATATTCTTGTACATAGGAGTAGTATTATAGTAGTTATATTCTTGTACATAGGAGGTAGTATTATAGTAGTTATATTCTTGTACATAGGAGTAGTATTATAGTAGTTATATTCTTGTACATAGGGGGCAGTATTATAGTAGTTATATTCTTGTACATAGGAGCAGTATTATAGTAGTTATATTCTTGTACATAGGAGTAGTATTATAGTAGTTATACTCTTGTACATAGGAGTAGTATTATAGTAGTTATATTCTTGTACATAGGAGGTAGTATTATAGTAGTTATATTCTTGTACATAGGAGTAGTATTATAGTAGTTATATTCTTGTACATAGGAGCAGTATTATATACTATTAGTACTGAGTGATTATCTGTTGCTCATATTCACATTCGGGTCTGCCGCAGACGGTTGTAGTTTCCGCTCCCTATTGTGTATTTGTTTGCGTTATGTCTGTCTTGAAGTGGGAAGAATAAGCGGGTACTCACAGCAGATATAGCGGCCACTGCTCCATTTTCAGGCCACAGAATAATACCTAGGAACAACTGTGGAAAATGGCGAGTACTCTCCTGTGTGGCAGAAAGTCAAGAGCTTTGATGTTGGAGAGGGTTAAGTGTGGAGCAGGAGACTCTCAGGGACATTGTTGGGGGGGCTTTTACTAAATTGTGTGGGATAAAACACAACTACCCACTCTGGAGAGTGAAAGGCCCTTTTCTCTAATGGTGCCGCATCCCAGCAGGTGAGAACTCCCATTGTCAGGACAATAATGGCCTGTGCAGAGCTATTATCAGAGCGCAGCAGCTCTAGAGCGTCCCTGACCCCGTCCACCTCCTCCCCAGGTAGCGGCAGCTAATGAAAACACTGCGCACAATGCTGGAGCCCGACACCTGTGCACCATGGCTGCACCAGCTCCCTGAATTTACCTTGAAGTACCTACCTTGCTCCTGCGTGACCCCATTAACGTGAAGCAGGGAGCTGAAATCCCAGAACATGCTGAGGAATCCACTTAAAGGGCTGCATTATGCGCAGCACAAATAACAGCAGCGACATTGTCAATCCGCCTTTTCTGCATTATCTCCAAATGGCAAGGACGAGTCTCAAAACGGCGGCAATCGACTTTTAAGCTGCGATTATTCTCCATGTGATCGGCCTCTGTCTACAAGTCTCTAAACTGTGTAGCCCAAATTCATAAGTCTGATGTGACGCCCAAAGAAATATCTATAAGACTGGGGAGACAAGTACAGAAAGAACCTAATGTATGGATAGTCATACTAATCTATTACAGGAGGCAATAAGATACTCTATATACTACAGTACAGCTATTCATCTATTACTACTGACAACCAGCTGTATATATCATGTGTGAGAGGTTGTCACAGCCCCGCCCCCTGTTACTGACATCACTGATATAATATAATGACATGTGATCAGACATGAGATCCGCACCTTATACTACAGTACAGCTATTCATCTATTACTACTGACAACCAGCTGTATATATCATGTGTGAGAGGTTGTCACAGCCCCGCCCCCTGTTACTGACATCACTGATATAATGACATGTGATCAGACATGAGATCCGCACACCTTATACTACAGTACAGCTATTCATCTATTACTACTGACAACCAGCTGTATATATCATGTCTGAGAGGTTGTCACAGCCCCGCCCCCTGTTACTGACATCACTGATATAATAATATTGTGACCCTAATAACATTAACATTTATGACACTGTCAGGGCTCCTAGGACTATATATCTATAATACATATTGTGTGACACTGTCAGGGCTCCTAGGACTATATATCTATAATACATAGTGTGTGACACTGTCAGGGCTCCTAGGACTATATATCTATAATACATAGTGTGTGACACTGTCAGGACTCCTAGGACTATATATCTATAATACATAGTGTGTGACACTGTCAGGGCTCCTAGGACTATATATCTATAATACATAGTGTATGACACTGTCAGGTCTCCTAGTACTATATATCTATAATACATAGTGTATGACACTGTCAGGGCTCTTAGGACTATATATAATACATAGTGTATGACACTGTCAGGGCTCCTAGTACTATATATCTATAATACATAGTGTATGACACTGTCAGGACTCCTAGGACTATATATCTATAATACATAGTGTATGACACTGTCAGGGCTCCTAGGACTATATATCTGTAATACATAGTGTATGACACTGTCAGGGCTCCTAGGACTATATATCTGTAATACATAGTGTATGACACTGTCAGGACTCCTAGGACTATATATCTATAATACATAGCGTATGACACTGTCAGGGCTCCTAGGGCTATATATCTATATAACAGTGTATGACACTGTCAGGGCTCCTAGGATTATTTATCTCTAAAACATAGTGTATGACACTGTCAGGACTCCTAGGACTATATATCTATAATACATAGTGTATGACACTGTCAGGGCTCCTAGGACTATATATCTATAATACATAGTGTATGACACTGTCAGGGCTCCTAGGACTATATATCTATAATACATAGTGTATGACACTGTCAGGACTCCTAGGACTATATCTAGAATACATAGTGTATGACACTGTCAGGGCTCCTAGGACTATATATCTATAATACATAGTGTATGACACTGTCAGGACTCCTAGGACTGTATATATCTATAATACATAGTGTGTGACACTGTCAGGACTCCTAGGACTATATATCTATAATACATAGTGTATGACACTGTCAGGACTCCTAGGACTATATATCTATAATACATAGTGTATGACACTGTCAGGGCTCCTAGGACTATATATCTATAATACATAGTGTATGACACTGTCAGGGCTCCTAGGACTATATATCTATAATACATAGTGTATGACACTGTCAGGGCTCCTAGGACTATATATCTATAATACATAGTGTATGACACTGTCAGGACTCCTAGGACTATATCTATAATACATAGTGTATGACACTGTCAGGACTCCTAGGACTATATATCTATAATACATAGTGTATGACACTGTCAGGGCTCCTCGGACTATATATCTATATAACCGTGACATTTACATGTATGAAAAAATGGATGGTAATCAGAGGATTCCATTTTGCCACATATACTGGAGACGCCATTTCAGGTGAGTACTTAGACCTAGTTCCTATACGTGGGCCGGGACATCCATGGTCACTTATCTGTTTTCAGATCTTGCACCTTGTCATCGATCTGTCATTTGGTAATGTACAATAACACTCCCGTCCTGGTGTTGACCGCCCGTAGCTACTGCCTTCAAATTCAGAAACATGTCTGTCTGTGCCATCTTACCCAGTAGCCGCACTTATCTTACGTCTGTCATGTGAAGGCTACACATTGGCTTGAATAGCTTTTATTGTCACCACTAGTATGGCTGTCAGTACCCCACCCCCCATCACCGCTGCTACTACCTCCAGTAAGTCTTCCATCATTGCTGAGTGGCAAGTTGATAATGAATGTGGCTTAAAAGTGGCGAAACTGAAGGAAATTAACTGCACTTAACTGTTCAAAAATTGTCATTTGTTCTACAGACAGAGAATGTTCTCCGGTTATATCTCCTTAGATCAGTCATCAATGTAATCTCTCCAGTGACTGCACTAGCTGTATTTTCTGTAGTGCTGCTATTTTTCTTGGTTTTTGCTCCATCCCTGCTGGTTCAGGCCTCCGTCCCTGCTGGTTCAGGCCTCCGTCCCTTCTCCTCCTCACTATCTTCTAGCTGTATTTTCTGTAGGGCTGCTGTTATTTTTCTTGGTTTTTGCTCCGTCCCTGCTGGTTCAGGCGTCTCCGTCCCTGCTGGTTCAGGCGTCTCCGTCCCTGCTGGTTCAGGCGTCTCCGTCCCTGCTGGTTCAGGCCTCCGTCCCTGCTGGTTCAGGCCTCCGTCCCTTCTCCTCCTCACTATCTTCTAGCTGTATTTTCTGTAGTGCTGCTATTTTTCTTGGTTTTTGCTCCGTCCCTGCTGGTTCAGGCGTCTCCGTCCCTGCTGGTTCAGGCGTCTCCGTCCCTGCTGGTTCAGGCGTCTCCGTCCCTGCTCCTCCTCACTATCTTCTAGCTGTATTTTCTGTAGTGCTGCTGTTATTTTTCTTGGTTTTTGCTCCGTCCCTGCTGGTTCAGGCGTCTCCGTCCCTGCTGGTTCAGGCGTCTCCGTCCCTGCTGGTTCAGGCCTCCGTCCCTGCTCCTCCTCACTTTCTTCTAGCTGTATTTTCTGTAGTGCTGCTGTTATTTTTCTTGGTTTTTGCTCCGTCCCTGCTGGTTCAGGCGTCTCCGTCCCTGCTGGTTCAGGCGTCTCTGTCCCTGCTGGTTCAGGCCTCCGTCCCTGCTGGTTCAGGCGTCTCTGTCCCTGCTGGTTCAGGCCTCCGTCCCTTCTCCTCCTCACTATCTTCTAGCTGTATTTTCTGTAGTGCTGCTGTTATTTTTCTTGGTTTTTGCTCCGTCCCTGCTGGTTCAGGCGTCTCCGTCCCTGCTGGTTCAGGCGTCTCTGTCCCTGCTGGTTCAGGCGTCTCTGTCCCTGCTGGTTCAGGCCTCCGTCCCTGCTCCTCCTCACTATCTTCTAGCTGTATTTTCTGTAGTGCTGCTGTTATTTTTCTTGGTTTTTGCTCCGTCCCTGCTGGTTCAGGCGTCTCCGTCCCTGCTGGTTCAGGCGTCTCCGTCCCTGCTCCTCCTCACTATCTTCTAGCTGTATTTTCTGTAGTGCTGCTGTTATTTTTCTTGGTTTTTGCTCCGTCCCTGCTGGTTCAGGCGTCTCCGTCCCTGCTGGTTCAGGCGTCTCTGTCCCTGCTGGTTCAGGCCTCCGTCCCTGCTCCTCCTCACTATCTTCTAGCTGTATTTTCTGTAGTGCTGCTGTTATTTTTCTTGGTTTTATCTCATATATAGAGCCTATGACATCATCAGTGACGTCTCCACCCACAGACCTTTTGATTGGCTGATGCAAAGGATTATGCAAGATCTTGCCTCAGTCACACTTAGTCCCCCCCCAGTCCTGTTGTCTGGTGGCCATTTTTGATATGTTGTCTGAAATCCCCTAAGTGTTTAGGACCATTCAGTCTGGACAGAGCACACGCACTCCTGGCTTCTCACATCTACTGTGTCTTTATTAGCTGCAGACAGGGTATGCGGGGTCAGTCATATGTAAACTATCAGGCACCGTGTGTTTGTGGGAATCCACTGGATCAATCACTCAATGGGAAATCCCTTCAGATTACTAAGAGAGAGAATATTGTGGCTCATTAACCCCCGAGAGCAGCGAGTCGTCCGAGGAGACGCCGCACAACCGGGGCTTGGATTTTTTTTTTGCTAAAATTCCACATTTTTGTATCACAACCTGAGAAAAAGCATCAGCAAAAGACAAATTACAGCAAATCCAGAAGAGAACAGCAACAAAAATCTGTACAATATATATAAATATACACAAATCATAGAGCGCCCCCGTCAGGACAGACAGAGCAGCGCGGATGACTAATAAAGCTTAAACATTCAAGTCACATTACAACCTTGGAAATCCTTGACAAGTCTTGTACTGATCCTGAGATGCTGCATCTACAACTCTGCTGTTATATCATACATTATGCTCCAGTCACATCCAGAGCTGCATCTACAACTCTGCTGTTACATCATACATTATGCTCCAGTCACATCCAGAGCTGCATCTACAACTCTGCTGTTACATCATACATTATACTCCAGTCACATCCAGAGCTGCATCTACAACTCTGCTGTTACATCATACATTATGCTCCAGTCACATCCAGAGCTGCATCTACAACTCTGCTGTTACATCATACATTATACTCCAGTCACATCCAGAGCTGCATCTACAACTCTGCTGTTACATCATACATTATACTCCAGTCACATCCAGAGCTGCATCTACAACTCTGCTGTTACATCATACATTATACTCCAGTCACATCCAGAGCTGCAGCCACAACTCTGCTGTTACATCATACATTATACTCCAGTCACATCCAGAGCTGCATCCACAACTCTGCTGTTACATCATACATTATACTCCAGTCACATCCAGAGCTGCAGCCACAACTCTGCTGTTACATCATACATTATACTCCAGTCACATCCAGAGCTGCAGCCACAACTCTGCTGTTACATCATACATTATACTCCAGTCACATCCAGAGCTGCATCTACAACTCTGCTGTTACATCATACATTATACTCCAGTCACATCCAGAGCTGCAGCCACAACTCTGCTGTTACATCATACATTATACTCCAGTCACATCCAGAGCTGCATCTACAACTCTGCTGTTACATCATACATTATACTCCAGTCACATCCAGAGCTGCATCCACAACTCTGCTGTTACATCATACATTATGCTCCAGTCACATCCAGAGCTGCATCTACAACTCTGATGTTACATCATACATTATACTCCAGTCACATCCAGAGCTGCATCCACAACTCTGCTGTTACATCATACATTATGCTCCAGTCACATCCAGAGCTGCATCTACAACTCTGCTGTTACATCATACATTATGCTCCAGTCACATCCAGAGCTGCAGTCACTATTCTGCTGTTACATCATACATTATACTCCAGTCACATCCAGAGCTGCAGCCACAACTCTGCTGTTACATCATACATTATGCTCCAGTCACATCCAGAGCTGCATCCACAACTCTGCTGTTACATCATACATTATACTCCAGTCACATCCAGAGCTGCAGTCACTATCCTGATGTTACATCATACATTATACTCCAGTCACATCCAGAGCTGCATCCACAACTCTGCTGTTACATCATACATTATGCTCCAGTCACATCCAGAGCTGCATCCACAACTCTGCTGTTACATCATACATTATACTCCAGTCACATCCAGAGCTGCAGTCACTATCCTGATGTTACATCATACATTATACTCCAGTCACATCCAGAGCTGCATCTACAACTCTGCTGTTACATCATACATTATACTCCAGTCACATCCAGAGCTGCATCTACAACTCTGCTGTTACATCATACATTATACCCCAGTCACATCCAGAGCTGCATCCACAACTCTGCTGTTACATCATACATTATGCTCCAGTCACATCCAGAGCTGCATCTACAACTCTGCTGTTACATCATACATTATGCTCCAGTCACATCCAGAGCTGCAGCCACTATTCTGCTGTTACATCATACATTATACTCCAGTCACATCCAGAGCTGCAGCCACTATTCTGCTGTTACATCATACATTATGCTCCAGTCACATCCAGAGCTGCATCTACAACTCTGCTGTTACATCATACATTATACTCCAGTCACATCCAGAGCTGCATCTACAACTCTGCTGTTACATCATACATTATGCTCCAGTCACATCCAGAGCTGCAGCCACTATTCTGCTGTTACATCATACATTATACTCCAGTCACATCCAGAGCTGCATCTACAACTCTGCTGTTACATCATACATTATACCCCAGTCACATCCAGAGCTGCATCCACAACTCTGCTGTTACATCATACATTATGCTCCAGTCACATCCAGAGCTGCATCTACAACTCTGCTGTTACATCATACATTATGCTCCAGTCACATCCAGAGCTGCAGCCACTATTCTGCTGTTACATCATACATTATACCCCAGTCACATCCAGAGCTGCATCTACAACTCTGCTGTTACATCATACATTATACTCCAGTCACATCCAGAGCTGCATCTACAACTCTGCTGTTACATCATACATTATGCTCCAGTCACATCCAGAGCTGCAGCCACTATTCTGCTGTTACATCATACATTATACTCCAGTCACATCCAGAGCTGCATCTACAACTCTGCTGTTACATCATACATTATGCTCCAGTCACATCCAGAGCTGCATCTACAACTCTGCTGTTACATCATACATTATGCTCCAGTCACATCCAGAGCTGCATCTACAACTCTGCTGTTACATCATACATTATACTCCAGTCACATCCAGAGCTGCATCTACAACTCTGCTGTTACATCATACATTATACCCCAGTCACATCCAGAGCTGCAGTCACTATTCTGCTGTTACATCATACATTATACTCCAGTCACATCCAGAGCTGCAGCCACAACTCTGCTGTTACATCATACATTATGCTCCAGTCACATCCAGAGCTGCATCTACAACTCTGCTGTTACATCATACATTATGCTCCAGTCACATCCAGAGCTGCATCTACAACTCTGCTGTTACATCATACATTATGCTCCAGTCACATCCAGAGCTGCATCTACAACTCTGCTGTTACATCATACATTATACTCCAGTCACATCCAGAGCTGCATCTACAACTCTGCTGTTACATCATACATTATACTCCAGTCACATCCAGAGCTGCATCCACAACTCTGCTGTTACATCATACATTATACTCCAGTCACATCCAGAGCTGCATCTACAACTCTGCTGTTACATCATACATTATACTCCAGTCACATCCAGAGCTGCAGCCACAACTCTGCTGTTACATCATACATTATACCCCAGTCACATCCAGAGCTGCATCCACAACTCTGCTGTTACATCATACATTATGCTCCAGTCACATCCAGAGCTGCATCTACAACTCTGCTGTTACATCATACATTATGCTCCAGTCACATCCAGAGCTGCAGCCACTATTCTGCTGTTACATCATACATTATACTCCAGTCACATCCAGAGCTGCAGCCACTATTCTGCTGTTACATCATACATTATGCTCCAGTCACATCCAGAGCTGCATCTACAACTCTGCTGTTACATCATACATTATACTCCAGTCACATCCAGAGCTGCAGTCACTATCCTGATGTTACATCATACATTATACTCCAGTCACATCCAGAGCTGCATCTACAACTCTGCTGTTACATCATACATTATACCCCAGTCACATCCAGAGCTGCATCCACAACTCTGCTGTTACATCATACATTATGCTCCAGTCACATCCAGAGCTGCAGCCACTATTCTGCTGTTACATCATACATTATACCCCAGTCACATCCAGAGCTGCATCTACAACTCTGCTGTTACATCATACATTATACTCCAGTCACATCCAGAGCTGCATCTACAACTCTGCTGTTACATCATACATTATACTCCAGTCACATCCAGAGCTGCATCTACAACTCTGCTGTTACATCATACATTATGCTCCAGTCACATCCAGAGCTGCAGCCACTATTCTGCTGTTACATCATACATTATACTCCAGTCACATCCAGAGCTGCAGCCACAACTCTGCTGTTACATCATACATTATACTCCAGTCACATCCAGAGCTGCAGCCACTATTCTGCTGTTACATCATACATTATACTCCAGTCACATCCAGAGCTGCAGCCACTATTCTGCTGTTACATCATACATTATACCCCAGTCACATCCAGAGCTGCATCTACAACTCTGCTGTTACATCATACATTATACCCCAGTCACATCCAGAGCTGCATCTACAACTCTGCTGTTACATCATACATTATACTCCAGTCACATCCAGAGCTGCAGCCACAACTCTGCTGTTACATCATACATTATACTCCAGTCACATCCAGAGCTGCAGCCACTATTCTGCTGTTACATCATACATTATACCCCAGTCACATCCAGAGCTGCAGTCACTATTCTGCTGTTACATCATACATTATACTCCAGTCACATCCAGAGCTGCAGTCACTATTCTGCTGTTACATCATACATTATGCTCCAGTCACATCCAGAGCTGCATCTACAACTCTGCTGTTACATCATACATTATACTCCAGTCACATCCAGAGCTGCAGCCACAACTCTGCTGTTACATCATACATTATGCTCCAGTCACATCCAGAGCTGCATCTACAACTCTGCTGTTACATCATACATTATGCTCCAGTCACATCCAGAGCTGCATCTACAACTCTGCTGTTACATCATACATTATGCTCCAGTCACATCCAGAGCTGCATCCACAACTCTGCTGTTACATCATACATTATACTCCAGTCACATCCAGAGCTGCAGCCACAACTCTGCTGTTACATCATACATTATGCTCCAGTCACATCCAGAGCTGCATCTACAACTCTGCTGTTACATCATACATTATACTCCAGTCACATCCAGAGCTGCAGCCACAACTCTGCTGTTACATCATACATTATACTCCAGTCACATCCAGAGCTGCATCTACAACTCTGCTGTTACATCATACATTATACTCCAGTCACATCCAGAGCTGCATCTACAACTCTGCTGTTACATCATACATTATACTCCAGTCACATCCAGAGCTGCATCTACAACTCTGCTGTTACATCATACATTATACTCCAGTCACATCCAGAGCTGTATTCATTACGGCTCATTTTTAGGACTGTATAAACTTTAGCTGTCATCTTGTGATACAGAATCACTACAAGTCCCACAATGCACCGCAGCAGAATATCCTTAGTACCTGCAAACAGAGCTGCAGCTCTGGATGTGACTGGAGTATAAAGTGATAGCACTCAGGATCAGTGCACAGGAAGGATTTGCAGTTTTCATTATTTTATGGAGATTTCGTGCTTAGTCCATGAAAAATATAAAAAATAAAATAAAAAAAAACCTAATCCAAAAAGGAAGACTGAGAGATCGGCGGCTGTCGCCGCTGCCGCGCACTTTTTTGGTTGCTTATTATTGGGTCGTCCGTGTCCCTGATAAAGGTCTTGCCTTTCCTGCAGCCATAATAGGCTCTCTCTTGAGTGGCGGGTACGCGGGGGTCTAGAAGCTGCGCACTAAGAAGCGGGAGTCCATATAATAAGGGGCTCAGGCCCGGACAGGGACAGGTGGGCGCTACATAAGAGGGAGGCGCCATGCAGCTGGGCATGCTCGGAGACAGCAGACACGCGCTGGACTTGATCTGCTGATGGGCGCTCACATCGCTGACTGCGGGTGGTGGCGCGTTCGGTCACTGGCAATGTTTGTCGTCATTGCGGCTTCATTATGTCAATGACCGGGACAGGCTGACCGATGTCCTGGAGTCGTTGCGATAAATTGGTGCCGACGATCTTCTCCGCGGGCGCCCCCTACTGCGCAGTCAGGTCATGATGGCGTCTCCACTGCACAGGTCAAGGCGCTGCAGGGCCCCATCATTCACCTCCACTGGAGCCGCAGGAAGAACAGAGGCCGGACCCAGTGCTGGAGCAAAGTTGCAGTAAGGTGGCGGAGGAGAAGGGGTGGAGTCTAATTTAAGAAATCAATGTTGACCTTTACACTTTTGGAGCTGGAAACATCAATGGCCGTGGCTTTGATCTCAGTGTCCCCGAACTGCATGATGGTCTGAATTTCCCTGCGGCTCAGAGTGGGAGACCCCTCTACTCCGGTCAGGTCAAGCCTTAGCGTGCCGCACTTGCGCACCCCGGGGTCGCTGATGAAGTTGGCGTCTTCCTTCTCTGTGCTGTAGATGTTGATGATGATCAGCAGCTGGGAGGGCTTGGCCGGGGTGTAGCTGCGCTTCACCGTCTCCCCCCAGCGCCACCGACTGGTCAACCAGGATGAATTTATCGAAGACGTCGGTGCACCACCGCGTGCCGTCCTTCACCAGGAGCTTCTCTGCTGGATGTTTCCCTTCTACGTAGCGGTTCAAGACTCCAACGCCGTACGTCATGGGAGAGCGGCGGACTTTAATGACAGCTGGATCCAGGCCGAACAGGACAGCTCCTTTAAGGATGGTTAATCCCACGTCATGGGGGATGATGACGCGACACTTGTCTCCAAAGGCTTTCTGTACGGCCTGCTGCAGCAATGGCGACTCTGCAAAACCCCCGACCAAGAACAGGAACTTCACTCCGCTCACCTCCGGCTTCTGGAAGAGATTCGCTGCAGGTCAGAGGAAAAAAAAGTGTGGATTAGAATGACCATAATCCAGAGTCACCGCAGTCACCCCCCTGCAACTTTAGCGTTCCTGTAGAATTTTCTTTAGTATCTAGTGCTAGTGACTTTGTACGGTTGCCTCCACATATGTCCAGTATAGGGGGCAGAGAAGCCAGAATGCATCCTATAGATTTCTACAGGATCTGTTCTGGTGCCTGGAGGAGGGAACATATGGAGGGCCGGAGGAACGCAGATGGATGCAGCAGCACCCGGCGTACATACAGTGCAACCCCACAGTCTATATACAGCAGGGACACAGGCAGCTGCCACCTTCACTACTGTATGCAATCCTGGGTTATTCAGGGTGAATGACCACAAGTAACCCTGTAGGGACACTTGGATGCTAAAAGAGTCCCTGCACTAGCTGAGTTCCAGAGAAGATCCACCAGTAGTGCCAGGACTCAGCAGCCGAGAGTCCCTGCACTGGGAAGGGGTTCTACCCCAGACCACAGAAAGGCAGTAATGGCAATTTACAGCTGTCATTGGCTGATCTAATGGTTTGGGGTTATTCCAACTCAATGGCCGACTTTCAAAACAGTAACCCTGGAGCACATGATGTAAAGCAGCCAATCACAGCAGTGCTGGACCTAGGAAAGGGGAGTATCATATTGGCTTTGTTTATTAGGCCGGGGACAAGGGGCAAAATCTCAGTGGGTTCAATGCACCAACTAACCTACTGCAATAAACAGTGTGGGGTAGTGGATGGGATCTAGAACCCATTCACACACTGCAGAACACAAGGTCGCAGATCCGAGCGTCTTGTGCTACGGGTAATGAACTTCAGCACATAAATTATTGCCGCAGGTTCTGCTGCAGATTTCATGGCAGAAAGAGAGCAGAGCGCCGGTACGTGGATAGGTAAGTATAGCAATCGCCACCAGTGCCATCCTATACATGAATATCTATACCATCTAACATGTAAATATGGTGAGCGCAGCAATTGTGATCTCACAGCTGAACAGCGGCACGTCCTGGCATTTACCGCAATACTCTGTGCAGATATACTATCGCCTATAGTCACTCACTAATCCCCCTGTCATAGAGTAATGTAGCTAGTCCATATGTAATAGTGACCCCCTATATACAGAAGAGGGGGAGGGGGTGTTATAATAATCAATTGATCACTCCCTAAAGATGTTACATATATATATATATATATAGAAAACCACCGGTACGGAGGATGAGAGACAAAAACACTATAGGTGATAGTATATCTGCACAGAGTATTGCGGTAAATGCCAGGACGTGCCGCTGTTCAGCTGTGAGATCACAATTGCTGCGCTCACCATATTTACATGTTAGATGGTATAGATATTCATGTATAGGATGGCACTGGTGGCGATCGCTATACTTACCTATCCACGTACCGGCGCTCTGCTCTCTTTCTGCCATGCGGGGGTGCTGAAGGATCTCCATGACGACATCCAGGTAGCCACCCCCCTCTCTCACCCCTGTAGGCTGGCCAGATACTACATGTCACTAGGGGTGTGAACTTGTAGTCCCGCCCCACTTGTGGTTGATTGGTTGGTGGGCGGTTACCATTTGAAGGATGGGAGGGACTTAAGGCTGAACACTCGGAGTGATCGGCGCCATTGTGCTTTATCCCAGCGGATCTCTCTGACTGTCCATCCTGTAATAGGAGAGTCTCGTAGTGGAGCATAAATATATATATACGTGTACTGATCCATCTAAGCTTTCACATCTATAGCAGAGACCCCCAAGGACCAGGATTCATGTTCTTAATTCTGCAGTAGCCGCTCACGTTATTGGGCGGTGTTCACACAACACGTTTTCATGTTTGATTTGGTTATTAAAGGCTAGGTTTTCTAGATATAAATAAAAGCTATCAGTTCCTCTATAGACAAGATTGTGTCTAAAATAGTCTTGACTATCACTAACCTCCTATTACTACACACCAGCCAGAGGGCTGAGAAGAGCTGGGTACAGCCCAGTATGCAACCAGCTAGTGATGGTCACATACTGGGGCGGCTGTAGGCTGGTAAAGCCAAAAAACTATCACTTTTCCCACTCTGGTAGTGTCGGGCTGTTGCTTATTTGTCATATCTGGCTGCTTATGAAAGAAAAAGGGAACACCAGGTTATTTTTTTCTATTATTATTATTATTTAAAAAAAAACACACACACACAACACTAACATAGGGGCCCCTTCATTTTTTTTTATAACTAGTCTGATACACTAGTCACAGCCCATCATTGGTGATCCTTCCCTGTCTGATCAGCCTGAGGCCACCCCAATGCCTGAACATCACATCAAATGGTCAAGTACTGGCTGCTACCCAGCTCTTCCCTGCACCTCCTGGTGGTGGTGGGTACTACGGTAATATTGGATGGTTAGTGGCAGCTATTTTACAGGCTAACACTAAGCCTTATCTTAGTAATGGACACGCTCAGCTATTACTAAATCCAAACAATCATGGAAACCTGCAAAACGGATCAAAACCGCAGGTCACTGAGCAGCGCTACCCCTATAACTCCCATACAGGTGTAGGTCAGTGAGCTTTACCAAGCCAGGTCCCGGTGACAGCCGTCTGGTTTGAGCTGACATCGGGATAGGTGAGAGGAGGATTATGAGGGGACAGAGAACCTTTGATGGACCATTGTGGTAACAACTGATAGTTTTGGAGCAGAAATGTGGGAAAAAGTTGATGAGCACGGTTACATTTTACATCAGTTTTGGTGTTGTAATGATTTAATGGACATTAATGCAACTGACATATGTGAACTATTTATACTCCAGTCACATCCAGAGCTGCACTCCCAATTCTGTCATCCCCTGCTACAAGCCAGCAATGCACCATGGGTACTCATAACAATTATGGAGTATCGGAAAACGGCAATCTTATTCTATGGAGGCAAGCAGCAGAGTGCAGCTCTGGAAATATTTATGAAGATGCGAGGTACAAAGTTTCCCCCGATTGCTGCTCCTCCTATAATGCTCCACAACTGTTGTCATATCTGGACTGTGAGGGTGACTGGCCCTTTAAGGTGTGAGAATTCTGCACACAATACGTTCTCTATTCTCTGATGGCAGCGTCACCGCCCAAACTTACACAAGTGCTCAATGATGTGGTCCACAGTGGGTTTGAATAGGGCGTTCATGGCGTCGGGATTCATCCGCAGCATCCCCTGAGATGACCACTTCACAAAGTCCACACTGAGCGGGAGAGAGACCAAAGTGAGAAAGGCCACAGACATGGCGGGAGAAGGGGCGGGGACATGATACCGGGGGCGGGGGGGTCTAGATCTAAGCAACACTGAAAACTACAATATATACCATGTATCACTCCCATCATCCCTGACCCCAGGAGCTGACAATCTAATCTTCCTATATCACACACCAGGTATCACTCCCATCATCCCTGACCCCAGGAGCTGACAATCTAATCTCCCTATATCACACACCAGGTATCACTCCCATCATCCCTGACCCCAGGAGCTGACAATCTAATCTCCCTATATCACACACCATGTATCACTCCCATCATCCCTGACCCCAGGAGCTGACAATCTAATCTCTCTATATCACATACAATGTATCACTCCCATCATCCCTGACCCCAGGAGCTGACAATCTAATCTCTCTATATCACACACCATGTATCACTCCCATCATCCCTGACCCCAGGAGCTGACAATCTTATCTCCCTATATCACTTACAGTATCACTCCCATCATCCGTCCTCGGACTCACTTGCTCTTGCGCAGGGCGTGCTCCACGCTGTGACCTCGGAACTTCTTGTAGTAGTCTATGAAGGAGAAGGGCAGGGTGATGTTCAGGGGGTTGGTTCTGTCGGGCGCCGCTGCTCTTTTCCGTGACTCGAAGGCGATCATGAGGTCGACCCAGGCCGCCGGACGCTTCACCTTAAACTGCTCCACAAAATCATCTCCGAAAATCTTACACAGAAGTTTCTCAAACTCGTAATCAACCCCGAGAGAGCCGTAAGGTCCACCTGCAAGAAGAATCAGTCAGAACCCGATAATCACCCCCGACCGCCCCCCACAAGAGCAGAAACCAATGGAGAGTCCCTAGGGTAGATCCCTCTCCTGTCTGTTACAGTGTATCGGTGCAGGTAATGTGTTGGGGTAGATCCCTCTCCTGTCTGTTACAGTGTATCGGTGCAGGTAATGTGTTGGGGTAGGTCCCTCTCCTGTCTGTTACAGTGTATCGGTGCAGGTAATGTGTTGGGGTAGATCCCTCTCCTGTCTGTTACAGTGTATCGGTGCAGGTAATGTGTTGGGGTAGATCCCTCTCCTGTCTGTTACAGTGTATCGGTGCAGGTAATGTGTTGGGGTAGATCCCTCTCCTGTCTGTTACAGTGTATCAGTGCACGCTCCTGTCTGTTACAGTGTATCGGTGCAGGTAATGTGTTGGGGTAGATCCCTCTCCTGTCTGTTACAGTGTATCGGTGCAGGTAATGTGTTGGGGTAGGTCCCTCTCCTGTCTGTTACAGTGTATCGGTGCAGGTAATGTGTTGGGGTAGGTCCCTCTCCTGTCTGTTACAGTGTATCGGTGCAGGTAATGTGTTGGGGTAGGTCCCTCTCCTGTCTGTTACAGTGTATCAGTGCAGGTAATGTGTTGGGGTAGGTCCCTCTCCTGTCTGTTACAGTGTATCAGTGCACGCTCCTGTCTGTTACAGTGTATCGGTGCAGGTAATGTGTTGGGGTAGGTCCCTCTCCTGTCTGTTACAGTGTATCAGCGCAGGTAATGTGTTGGGGTAGATCCCTCTCCTGTCTGTTACAGTGTATCGGTGCAGGTAATGTGTTGGGGTAGATCCCTCTCCTGTCTGTTACAGTGTATCAGTGCACGCTCCTGTCTGTTACAGTGTATCGGTGCACGCTCCTGTCTGTTACAGTGTATCGGTGCAGGTAATGTGTTGGGGTAGATCCCTCTCCTGTCTGTTACAGTGTATCGGTGCAGGTAATGTGTTGGGGTAGGTCCCTCTCCTGTCTGTTACAGTGTATCAGCGCAGGTAATGTGTTGGGGTAGATCCCTCTCCTGTCTGTTACAGTGTATCGGTGCAGGTAATGTGTTGGGGTAGATCCCTCTCCTGTCTGTTACAGTGTATCGGTGCAGGTAATGTGTTGGGGTAGATCCCTCTCCTGTCTGTTACAGTGTATCGGTGCAGGTAATGTGTTGGGGTAGATCCCTCTCCTGTCTGTTACAGTGTATCGGTGCAGGTAATGTGTTGGGGTAGATCCCTCTCCTGTCTGTTACAGTGTATCGGTGCAGGTAATGTGTTGGGGTAGATCCCTCTCCTGTCTGTTACAGTGTATCGGTGCAGGTAATGTGTTGGGGTAGGTCCCTCTCCTGTCTGTTACAGTGTATCGGTGCAGGTAATGTGTTGGGGTAGGTCCCTCTCCTGTCTGTTACAGTGTATCGGTGCAGGTAATGTGTTGGGGTAGATCCCTCTCCTGTCTGTTACAGTGTATCGGTGCAGGTAATGTGTTGGGGTAGATCCCTCTCCTGTCTGTTACAGTGTATCGGTGCAGGTAATGTGTTGGGGTAGATCCCTCTCCTGTCTGTTACAGTGTATCGGTGCAGGTAATGTGTTGGGGTAGGTCCCTCTCCTGTCTGTTACAGTGTATCAGTGCAGGTAATGTGTTGGGGTAGGTCCCTCTCCTGTCTGTTACAGTGTATCAGTGCACGCTCCTGTCTGTTACAGTGTATCGGTGCAGGTAATGTGTTGGGGTAGGTCCCTCTCCTGTCTGTTACAGTGTATCAGCGCAGGTAATGTGTTGGGGTAGATCCCTCTCCTGTCTGTTACAGTGTATCGGTGCAGGTAATGTGTTGGGGTAGATCCCTCTCCTGTCTGTTACAGTGTATCAGTGCACGCTCCTGTCTGTTACAGTGTATCGGTGCACGCTCCTGTCTGTTACAGTGTATCGGTGCAGGTAATGTGTTGGGGTAGATCCCTCTCCTGTCTGTTACAGTGTATCAGTGCACGCTCCTGTCTGTTACAGTGTATCGGTGCAGGTAATGTGTTGGGGTAGATCCCTCTCCTGTCTGTTACAGTGTATCAGTGCACGCTCCTGTCTGTTACAGTGTATCGGTGCAGGTAATGTGTTGGGGTAGATCCCTCTCCTGTCTGTTACAGTGTATCGGTGCAGGTAATGTGTTGGGGTAGGTCCCTCTCCTGTCTGTTACAGTGTATCGGTGCAGGTAATGTGTTGGGGTAGGTCCCTCTCCTGTCTGTTACAGTGTATCGGTGCAGGTAATGTGTTGGGGTAGGTCCCTCTCCTGTCTGTTACAGTGTATCAGTGCAGGTAATGTGTTGGGGTAGGTCCCTCTCCTGTCTGTTACAGTGTATCAGTGCACGCTCCTGTCTGTTACAGTGTATCGGTGCAGGTAATGTGTTGGGGTAGGTCCCTCTCCTGTCTGTTACAGTGTATCAGCGCAGGTAATGTGTTGGGGTAGATCCCTCTCCTGTCTGTTACAGTGTATCGGTGCAGGTAATGTGTTGGGGTAGATCCCTCTCCTGTCTGTTACAGTGTATCAGTGCACGCTCCTGTCTGTTACAGTGTATCGGTGCACGCTCCTGTCTGTTACAGTGTATCGGTGCAGGTAATGTGTTGGGGTAGATCCCTCTCCTGTCTGTTACAGTGTATCGGTGCAGGTAATGTGTTGGGGTAGATCCCTCTCCTGTCTGTTACAGTGTATCAGTGCACGCTCCTGTCTGTTACAGTGTATCGGTGCAGGTAATGTGTTGGGGTAGGTCCCTCTCCTGTCTGTTACAGTGTATCGGTGCAGGTAATGTGTTGGGGTAGATCCCTCTCCTGTCTGTTACAGTGTATCGGTGCAGGTAATGTGTTGGGGTAGATCCCTCTCCTGTCTGTTACAGTGTATCGGTGCAGGTAATGTGTTGGGGTAGATCCCTCTCCTGTCTGTTACAGTGTATCAGTGCACGCTCCTGTCTGTTACAGTGTATCGGTGCAGGTAATGTGTTGGGGTAGGTCCCTCTCCTGTCTGTTACAGTGTATCAGTGCACGCTCCTGTCTGTTACAGTGTATCGGTGCAGGTAATGTGTTGGGGTAGATCCCTCTCCTGTCTGTTACAGTGTATCAGTGCACGCTCCTGTCTGTTACAGTGTATCGGTGCAGGTAATGTGTTGGGGTAGGTCCCTCTCCTGTCTGTTACAGTGTATCAGTGCACGCTCCTGTCTGTTACAGTGTATCGGTGCAGGTAATGTGTTGGGGTAGATCCCTCTCCTGTCTGTTACAGTGTATCGGTGCAGGTAATGTGTTGGGGTAGATCCCTCTCCTGTCTGTTACAGTGTATCGGTGCACGCTCCTGTCTGTTACAGTGTATCGGTGCAGGTAATGTGTTGGGGTAGATCCCTCTCCTGTCTGTTACAGTGTATCAGTGCACGCTCCTGTCTGTTACAGTGTATCGGTGCAGGTAATGTGTTGGGGTAGATCCCTCTCCTGTCTGCTACAGTGTATCAGCGCAGCTCTCCTGTTGTGCATCATAAAACAAAATGGATTAGAAAGTGAAGGACAATAGATTATAACACTCCGGCCCTTTAAACTTTTGGATAGGTGACGGAGGGCGGGGCTATAGTGGTGACCACCCCTCTATGTATAGGGAGCAGTGGTCACTGTCAGCCCAGAGATGCAGTCAAGGTTACAGCTGGCCGTGGAGTGGCCCTTTAAATGTCAGGTGACCAGGCGCTGAGCCTCGCGGGTCACATGACTCAGCCCAGATAAATATATAACATTTGTAATGCTGGGCCCCTACCTGACGCCTTGTAGAGCTCCTTCAGGTGACCCTCCGGTAAGCGGATCTGGTGGACGGTCAGGTCTACGGTGCCTCCGCCGCAGTCCACAACCACGTACCGATCCCCTGCCAAACACAGAAGATGGAGGAATACTCTGTAGCGGTCACATGATCCGGTATGGTCTACTTATTAAAGGGGGGTATGCTGCAAGGAGAAGCCATGTGACCAGTCATGTAGCCACACCCAGTAGGACATGTGACCAGCCCTGATCAGCAGTATACTCCTCAGTCTAACCAGCAGAACACACAGAACTCCGTCTCCCCTGAGGCTGTATATATGTCCTATTATACACGATCAGGTACCGGGAGGAGACTAGGAGTTGTAGATGGAATGAACTTTGCAGCCATGCCAAAAAAGGTGAAGTCACTAACCACGCCTACCTTCCTCCAACTCCGCCCACAGCTCTCCAATTACGTTTTCCACCAAGAAAATCCGACTCTGCCGATTCCGACGTCCATGATCTTTGGCTGAAAGAAAAGAAAACACAATTACGGTCACAGAAACCATTGTAATAGGAACATTTAATTCGGCAACAGAATTAAAGAGACAACATACCCACTGATCCAGCTAATAATCTAGCTCAACTGAGGTATCAACACATCCCAAACACCAAACTGACACCGCTAATGACACCGAGCATCAGAGACTGAGACACTAAACCACCGAGCATCAGAGACTGGAGCACTAGACCACCGAGCATCAGAGACTGGAGCACTAGACCACCGAGCATCAGAGACTGGAGCACTAGACCACCGAGCATCAGAGACTGGAGCACTAGACCACCGAGCATCAGAGACTGGAGCACTAGACCACCGAGCATCAGAGACTGAGACACTAAACCACCGAGCATCAGAGACTGGAGCACTAGACCACCGAGCATCAGAGACTGGAGCACTAGACCACCGAGCATCAGAGACTGGAGCACTAGACCACCGAGCATCAGAGACTGGAGCACTAGACCACCGAGCATCAGAGACTGGAGCACTAGACCACCGAGCATCAGAGACTGGAGCACTAGACCACCGAGCATCAGAGACTGAGACACTAAACCACCGAGCATCAGAGACTGGAGCACTAGACCACCGAGCATCAGAGACTGGAGCACTAGACCACCGAGCATCAGAGACTGGAGCACTAGACCACCGAGCATCAGAGACTGGAGCACTAGACCACCGAGCATCAGAGACTGGAGCACTAGACCACCGAGCATCAGAGACTGGAGCACTAGACCACCGAGCATCAGAGACTGAGACACTAAACCACCGAGCATCAGAGACTGGAGCACTAGACCACCGAGCATCAGAGACTGGAGCACTAGACCACCGAGCATCAGAGACTGGAGCACTAGACCACCGAGCATCAGAGACTGGAGCACTAGACCACCGAGCATCAGAGACTGGAGCACTAGACCACCGAGCATCAGAGACTGGAGCACTAGACCACCGAGCATCAGAGACTGGAGCACTAGACCACCGAGCATCAGAGACTGGAGCACTAGACCACCGAGCATCAGAGACTGAGACACTAAACCACCGAGCATCAGAGACTGGAGCACTAGACCACCGAGCATCAGAGACTGGAGCACTAGACCACCGAGCATCAGAGACTGGAGCACTAGACCACCGAGCATCAGAGACTGGAGCACTAGACCACCGAGCATCAGAGACTGAGACACTAAACCACCGAGCATCAGAGACTGGGGCACTAGACCACCGAGCATCAGAGACTGGAGCACTAGACCACCGAGCATCAGAGACTGAGACACTAAACCACCGAGCATCAGAGACTGGAGCACTAGACCACCGAGCATCAGAGACTGAGACACTAAACCACCGAGCATCAGAGACTGAGACACTAAACCACCGAGCATCAGAGACTGGGACACTAAACCACCGAGCATCAGAGACTGGAGCACTAGACCACCGAGCATCAGAGACTGAGACACTAAACCACCGAGCATCAGAGACTGGAGCACTAGACCACCGAGCATCAGAGACTGGAGCACTAGACCACCGAGCATCAGAGACTGGAGCACTAGACCACCGAGCATCAGAGACTGGAGCACTAGACCACCGAGCATCAGAGACTGGAGCACTAGACCACCGAGCATCAGAGACTGGAGCACTAGACCACCGAGCATCAGAGACTGGAGCACTAGACCACCGAGCATCAGAGACTGGAGCACTAGACCACCGAGCATCAGAGACTGGAGCACTAGACCACCGAGCATCAGAGACTGAGACACTAAACCACCGAGCATCAGAGACTGGAGCACTAGACCACCGAGCATCAGAGACTGGAGCACTAGACCACCGAGCATCAGAGACTGGAGCACTAGACCACCGAGCATCAGAGACTGGAGCACTAGACCACCGAGCATCAGAGACTGAGACACTAAACCACCGAGCATCAGAGACTGGGGCACTAGACCACCGAGCATCAGAGACTGGAGCACTAGACCACCGAGCATCAGAGACTGAGACACTAAACCACCGAGCATCAGAGACTGGAGCACTAGACCACCGAGCATCAGAGACTGAGACACTAAACCACCGAGCATCAGAGACTGAGACACTAAACCACCGAGCATCAGAGACTGGGACACTAAACCACTGAGCATCAGAGACTGGAGCACTAGACCACCGAGCATCAGAGACTGAGACACTAAACCACCGAGCATCAGAGACTGGAGCACTAGACCACCGAGCATCAGAGACTGGAGCACTAGACCACCGAGCATCAGAGACTGGAGCACTAGACCACCGAGCATCAGAGACTGGAGCACTAGACCACCGAGCATCAGAGACTGAGACACTAAACCACCGAGCATCAGAGACTGGGGCACTAGACCACCGAGCATCAGAGACTGGAGCACTAGACCACCGAGCATCAGAGACTGAGACACTAAACCACCGAGCATCAGAGACTGAGACACTAAACCACCGAGCATCAGAGACTGGGGCACTAGACCACCGAGCATCAGAGACTGGAGCACTAGACCACCGAGCATCAGAGACTGGAGCACTAGACCACCGAGCATCAGAGACTGGAGCACTAGACCACCGAGCATCAGAGACTGAGACACTAAACCACCGAGCATCAGAGACTGAGACACTAAACCACCGAGCATCAGAGACTGGAGCACTAGACCACCGAGCATCAGAGACTGAGACACTAAACCACCAAGCATCAGAGACTGAGACACTAAACCACCGAGCATCAGAGACTGGGGCACTAAACCACCGAGCATCAGAGACTGGAGCACTAGACCACCGAGCATCAGAGACTGAGACACTAAACCACCGAGCATCAGAGACTGGGACACTAAACCACCGAGCATCAGAGACTGGAGCACTAGACCACCGAGCATCAGAGACTGGAGCACTAGACCACCGAGCATCAGAGACTGGAGCACTAGACCACCGAGCATCAGAGACTGGAGCACTAGACCACCGAGCATCAGAGACTGGAGCACTAGACCACCGAGCATCAGAGACTGGAGCACTAGACCACCGAGCATCAGAGACTGAGACACTAAACCACCGAGCATCAGAGACTGGAGCACTAGACCACCGAGCATCAGAGACTGAGACACTAAACCACCGAGCATCAGAGACTGAGACACTAAACCACCGAGCATCAGAGACTGGGACACTAAACCACTGAGCATCAGAGACTGGAGCACTAGACCACCGAGCATCAGAGACTGAGACACTAAACCACCGAGCATCAGAGACTGGAGCACTAGACCACCGAGCATCAGAGACTGGAGCACTAGACCACCGAGCATCAGAGACTGGAGCACTAGACCACCGAGCATCAGAGACTGGAGCACTAGACCACCGAGCATCAGAGACTGAGACACTAAACCACCGAGCATCAGAGACTGGGGCACTAGACCACCGAGCATCAGAGACTGGAGCACTAGACCACCGAGCATCAGAGACTGAGACACTAAACCACCGAGCATCAGAGACTGAGACACTAAACCACCGAGCATCAGAGACTGGGGCACTAGACCACCGAGCATCAGAGACTGGAGCACTAGACCACCGAGCATCAGAGACTGGAGCACTAGACCACCGAGCATCAGAGACTGGAGCACTAGACCACCGAGCATCAGAGACTGAGACACTAAACCACCGAGCATCAGAGACTGAGACACTAAACCACCGAGCATCAGAGACTGGAGCACTAGACCACCGAGCATCAGAGACTGAGACACTAAACCACCAAGCATCAGAGACTGAGACACTAAACCACCGAGCATCAGAGACTGGGGCACTAAACCACCGAGCATCAGAGACTGGGACACTAAACCACCGAGCATCAGAGACTGGAGCACTAGACCACCGAGCATCAGAGACTGGGACACTAAACCACCGAGCATCAGAGACTGAGACACTAAACCACCAAGTATCAGAGACTGGAGCACTAGACCACCGAGCATCAGAGACTGGAGCACTAGACCACCGAGCATCAGAGACTGAGACACTAAACCACCGAGCATCAGAGACTGGAGCACTAGACCACCGAGCATCAGAGACTGAGACACTAAACCACCGAGTATCAGAGACTGGAGCACTAGACCACCGAGCATCAGAGACTGAGACACTAAACCACCGAGCATCAGAGACTGGGACACTAAACCACCGAGCATCAGAGACTGGGACACTAAACCACCGAGCATCAGAGACTGGAGCACTAGACCACCGAGCATCAGAGACTGAGACACTAAACCACCGAGTATCAGAGACTGAGACACTAAACCACCGAGCATCAGAGACTGGGGCACTAAACCACCGAGCATCAGAGACTGGGGCACTAAACCACCGAGCATCAGAGACTGGAGCACTAGACCACCGAGCATCAGAGACTGAGACACTAAACCACCGAGTATCAGAGACTGGAGCACTAGACCACCGAGCATCAGAGACTGAGACACTAAACCACCGAGCATCAGAGACTGGAGCACTAGACCACCGAGCATCAGAGACTGGAGCACTAGACCACCGAGCATCAGAGACTGGGACACTAAACCACCGAGCATCAGAGACTGGAGCACTAGACCACCGAGCATCAGAGACTGAGACACTAAACCACCGAGTATCAGAGACTGAGACACTAAACCACTGAGCATCAGAGACTGAGACACTAAACCACCGAGCATCAGAGACTGGGACACTAAACCACCGAGCATCAGAGACTGGGACACTAAACCACCGAGCATCAGAGACTGGAGCACTAGACCACCGAGCATCAGAGACTGAGACACTAAACCACCGAGTATCAGAGACTGAGACACTAAACCACCGAGCATCAGAGACTGGGGCACTAAACCACCGAGCATCAGAGACTGGAGCACTAGACCACCGAGCATCAGAGACTGAGACACTAAACCACCGAGCATCAGAGACTGGAGCACTAGACCACCGAGCATCAGAGACTGAGACACTAAACCACCGAGTATCAGAGACTGGAGCACTAGACCACCGAGCATCAGAGACTGAGACACTAAACCACCGAGTATCAGAGACTGGAGCACTAGACCACCGAGCATCAGAGACTGGAGCACTAAACCACCGAGCATCAGAGACTGGAGCACTAGACCACCGAGCATCAGAGACTGAGACACTAAACCACCGAGCATCAGAGACTGGGGTGCTATGTACAGCTCTGCTCCAGCTGTATCTGATATAATGCACGTGCAGTGTGAGCATCAGACCTGGATCGGTGGGACTGATCCCGTTCAGCGCAGTTTTGTTGCTCAGATCGATCATCTGATGAAGTCGCAGTTTCCGACAATAAATTGATGCCCCTTCCGGTTCCAGAGCGATGATCAGCTGCTCAGGGTTGTCAGGAGATACCATTCCAGCCTAAGAGAAGAAGTGTTATATACTGTATCCAGTAGTGTCATGCAGCACCTATAGAACCAGCCTTTAAAGGGCCAGGCACCTCATAATGAGCATCACCTCACTCACATATAGAAGTTTCTCAGCACTGGGGATATGTAACCTACAACAGGATGATGAGGAAGGAAGATTACTACAACACCTATGATTTACCCCACTGTATTCCCCTGTCCTACAGTCGGCCTCTCCCCTCCTGACATGGCTGATAACAGATAGTAATAGATTGTATTCCCCTGTCCTACAGTCGGCCTCTCCCCTCCTGACATGGCTGATAATAGATAGTAATAGATTGTATTCCCCTGTCCTACAGTCGGCCTCTCCCCTCCTGACATGGCTGATAATAGATAGTAATAGATTGTATTCCCCTGTCCTACAGTCGGCCTCTCCCCTCCTGACATGGCTGATAACAGATAGTAATAGATTGTATTCCCCTGTCCTACAGTCGGCCTCTCCTCTCCTGACATGGCTGATAACAGATAGTAATAGATTGTATTCCCCTGTCCTACAGTCGGCCTCTCCTCTCCTGACATGGCTGATAACAGATAGTAATAGATTGTAGTCACCTGTCCTACAGTCGGCCTCTCCCCTCCTGACATGGCTGATAACAGATAGTAATAGATTGTATTCCCCTGTCCTACAGTCGGCCTCTCCCCTCCTGACATGGCTGATAACAGATAGTAATAGATTGTATTCCCCTGTCCTACAGTCGGCCTCTCCTCTCCTGACACGGCTGATAACAGATAGTAATAGATTGTATTCCCCTGTCCTACAGTCGGCCTCTCCTCTCCTGACATGGCTGATAACAGATAGTAATAGATTGTATTCCCCCGTCCTACAGTCGGCCTCTCACCTCCTGACATGGCTGATAACAGATAGTAATAGATTGTATTCCCCTGTCCTACAGTCGGCCTCTCCCCTCCTGACATGGCTGATAACAGATAGTAATAGATTGTATTCCCCTGTCCTACAGTCGGCCTCTCCTCTCCTGACGTGGCTGATAACAGATAGTAATAGACTGTATTCCCCTGTCCTACAGTCGGCCTCTCCTCTCCTGACGTGGCTGATAACAGATAGTAATAGATTGTATTCCCCTGTCCTACAGTCGGCCTCTCCCCTCCTGACGTGGCTGATAACAGATAGTAATAGATTGTATTCCCCTGTCCTACAGTCGGCCTCTCCCCCCCCTGACGTGGCTGATAACAGATAGTAATAGATTGTATTCCCCTGTCCTACAGTCGGCCCCTCCTGACACGGCTGATAACAGATAGTAATAGACTGTATTCCCCTGTCCTACAGTCGGCCTCTCCTGACATGGCAGATAACAGATAGTAATAGATTGTATTCCCCTGTCCTACAGTCGGCCTCTCCTCTCCTGACATGGCTGATAACAGATAGTAATAGATTGTATTCCCCTGTCCTACAGTCGGCCTCTCCTCTCCTGACGTGGCTGATAACAGATAGTAGTCCCCTGTCCTACAGTCGGCCTCTCCTCTCCTGACGTGGCTGATAACAGATAGTAATAGATTGTATTCCCCTGTCCTACAGTCGGCCTCTCCCCCTCCTGACGTGGCTGATAACAGATAGTAATAGATTGTATTCACCTGTCCTACAGTCGGCCTCTTCTCTCCTGACATGGCTGATAACAGATAGTAATAGATTGTAGTCCCCTGTCCTACAGTCGGCCTCTCTCCTCCTGACATGGCTGATAACAGATAGTAATAGATTGTATTCCCCTGTCCTACAGTCGGCCTCTCCCCTCCTGACATGGCTGATAACAGATAGTAATAGATTGTATTCCCCTGTCCTACAGTCGGCCTCTCCCCTCCTGACGTGGCTGATAACAGATAGTAATAGATTGTATTCTCCTGTCCTACAGTCGGCCTCTCCCCTCCTGACATGGCTGATAACAGATAGTAATAGATTGTATTCCCCTGTCCTACAGTCGGCCTCTCCCCTCCTGACGTGGCTGATAACAGATAGTAATAGATTGTATTCCCCTGTCCTACAGTCGGCCTCTCCCCTCCTGACATGGCTGATAACAGATAGTAATAGATTGTATTCCCCTGTCCTACAGTCGGCCTCTCCTCTCCTGACGTGGCTGATAACAGATAGTAATAGATTGTAGTCACCTGTCCTACAGTCGGCCTCTCCTCTCCTGACATGGCTGATAACAGATAGTAATAGATTGTATTCCCCTGTCCTACAGTCGGCCTCTCCCCTCCTGACATGGCTGATAACAGATAGTAATAGATTGTATTCCCCTGTCCTACAGTCGGCCTCTCCTCTCCTGACATGGCTGATAACAGATAGTAATAGATTGTATTCCCCTGTCCTACAGTCGGCCTCTCCCCTCCTGACGTGGCTGATAACAGATAGTAATAGATTGTATTCCCCTGTCCTACAGTCGGCCTCTCCCCTCCTGACACGGCTGATAACAGATAGTAATAGATTGTATTCCCCTGTCCTACAGTCGGCCTCTCCCCCTCCTGACATGGCTGATAACAGATAGTAATAGATTGTATTCCCCTGTCCTACAGTCGGCCTCTCCCCCTCCTGACATGGCTGATAACAGATAGTAATAGATTGTATTCCCCTGTCCTACAGTCGGCCTCTCCCCTCCTGACATGGCTGATAACAGATAGTAATAGATTGTATTCCCCTGTCCTACAGTCGGCCTCTCCCCCTCCTGACATGGCTGATAACAGATAGTAATAGATTGTATTCCCCTGTCCTACAGTCGGCCTCTCCTGACATGGCTGATAACAGATAGTAATAGATTGTATTCCCCTGTCCTACAGTCGGCCTCTCCCCTCCTGACATGGCTGATAACAGATGGTAATAGATTGTATTCCCCTGTCCTACAGTCGGCTTCTCCCCCTCCTGACATGACTGATAACAGATAGTAATAGATTGTAGTCACCAGTCCTACAGTCGGCCTCTCACCTCCTGACATGGCTGATAACAGATAGTAATAGATTGTATTCCCCTGTCCTACAGTCGGCCTCTCCCCTCCTGACATGGCTGATAACAGATAGTAATAGATTGTATTCCCCTGTCCTACAGTCGGCCTCTCCTCTCCTGACGTGGCTGATAACAGATAGTAATAGACTGTATTCCCCTGTCCTACAGTCGGCCTCTCCTGACATGGCTGATAACAGATAGTAATAGATTGTATTCCCCTGTCCTACAGTCGGCCTCTCCTGACATGGCAGATAACAGATAGTAATAGATTGTATTCCCCTGTCCTACAGTCGGCCTCTCCTCTCCTGACATGGCTGATAACAGATAGTAATAGATTGTATTCCCCTGTCCTACAGTCGGCCTCTCCTCTCCTGACGTGGCTGATAACAGATAGTAATAGATTGTAGTCCCCTGTCCTACAGTCGGCCTCTCCTCTCCTGACGTGGCTGATAACAGATAGTAATAGATTGTATTCCCCTGTCCTACAGTCGGCCTCTCCCCTCCTGACGTGGCTGATAACAGATAGTAATAGATTGTATTCACCTGTCCTACAGTCGGCCTCTTCTCTCCTGACATGGCTGATAACAGATAGTAATAGATTGTAGTCCCCTGTCCTACAGTCGGCCTCTCTCCTCCTGACATGGCAGATAACAGATAGTAATAGATTGTATTCCCCTGTCCTACAGTCGGCCTCTCCTCTCCTGACATGGCTGATAACAGATAGTAATAGATTGTATTCCCCAGTCCTACAGTCGGCCTCTCCCCTCCTGACGTGGCTGATAACAGATAGTAATAGATTGTATTCCCCTGTCCTACAGTCGGCCTCTCCCCTCCTGACATGGCTGATAACAGATAGTAATAGATTGTATTCCCCTGTCCTACAGTCGGCCTCTCCCCTCCTGACGTGGCTGATAACAGATAGTAATAGATTGTATTCCCCTGTCCTACAGTCGGCCTCTCCCCTCCTGACACGGCTGATAACAGATAGTAATAGATTGTATTCCCCTGTCCTACAGTCGGCCTCTCCCCCTCCTGACATGGCTGATAACAGATAGTAATAGATTGTATTCCCCTGTCCTACAGTCGGCCTCTCCCCTCCTGACATGGCTGATAACAGATAGTAATAGATTGTATTCCCCTGTCCTACAGTCGGCCTCTCCCCCTCCTGACATGGCTGATAACAGATAGTAATAGATTGTATTCCCCTGTCCTACAGTCGGCCTCTCCCCTCCTGACATGGCTGATAACAGATAGTAATAGATTGTATTCCCCTGTCCTACAGTCGGCCTCTCCCCTCCTGACATGGCTGATAACAGATGGTAATAGATTGTATTCCCCTGTCCTACAGTCGGCCTCTCCCCTCCTGACATGGCTGATAACAGATGGTAATAGATTGTATTCCCCTGTCCTACAGTCGGCTTCTCCCCTCCTGACATGACTGATAACAGATAGTAATAGATTGTAGTCACCAGTCCTACAGTCGGCCTCTCCCCTCCTGACATGGCTGATAACAGATAGTAATAGGTTGTCACCTGTCCTACAGTCGGCCTCTCCTCTCCTGACGTGGCTGATAACAGATAGTAATAGATTGTATTCCCCTGTCCTACAGTCGGCCTCTCCTCTCCTGACATGGCTGATAACAGATAGTAATAGATTGTATTCCCCTGTCCTACAGTCGGCCTCTCCCCTCCTGACATGGCTGATAACAGATAGTAATAGGTTGTCACTTCCTACAGTCGGCCTCTCCTCTCCTGACGTGGCTGATAACAGATAGTAATAGATTGTATTCCCCTGTCCTACAGTCGGCCTCTCCTCTCCTGACATGGCTGATAACAGATAGTAATAGATTGTATTCCCCTGTCCTACAGTCGGCCTTTCCCCTCCTGACATGGCTGATAACTGATAGTAATAGATTGTATTCCCCTGTTCTACAGTCGGCCTCTCCCCCCCTGACATGGCTGATAACAGATAGTAATAGATTGTATTCCCCTGTCCTACAGTCGGCCTCTCCTCTCCTGACGTGGCTGATAACAGATAGTAATAGATTGTATTCCCCTGTCCTACAGTCGGCCTCTCCTGACATGGCTGATAACAGATAGTAATAGATTGTATTCCCCTGTCCTACAGTCGGCCTCTCCCCTCCTGACATGGCAGATAACAGATAGTAATAGATTGTATTCCCCTGTCCTACAGTCGGCCTCTCCCCTCCTGACATGGCTGATAACAGATAGTAATAGATTGTATTCCCCTGCCCTACAGTCGGCCTCCCATGACCTGGCTGATAACAGATAGTAATAGATTGTATTCCCCTCTCCTACAGTCGGCCTCTCCTCTCCTGACATGGCTGATAACAGATAGTAATAGATTGTAGTCCCCTGTCCTACAGTCGGCCTCTCCCCTCCTGACATGACTGATAACAGATAGTAATAGATTGTATTCCCCTGTCCTACAGTCGGCCTCTCCCCTCCTGACGTGGCTGATAACAGATAGTAATAGATTGTAGTCCCCTGTCCTACAGTCGGCCTCTCCCCTCCTGACATGACTGATAACAGATAGTAATAGATTGTATTCCCCTGTCCTACAGTCGGCCTCTCCCCTCCTGACGTGGCTGATAACAGATAGTAATAGATTGTAGTCCCCTGTCCTACAGTCGGCCTCTCCCCTCCTGACATGACTGATAACAGATAGTAATAGATTGTATTCCCCTGTCCTACAGTCGGCCTCTCCTGACATGGCTGATAACAGATAGTAATAGATTGTAGTCACCTGTCCTACAGTCGGCCTCTCCCCTCCTGACGTGGCTGATAACAGATAGTAATAGATTGTATTCCCCTGTCCTACAGTCGGCCTCTCCCCTCCTGACGTGGCTGATAACAGATAGTAATAGATTGTAGTCCCCTGTCCTACAGTCGGCCTCTCCCCTCCCATGACCTGGCTGATAACAGATAGTAATAGATTGTATTCCCCTGTCCTACAGTCGGCCTCTCCTCTCCTGACGTGGCTGATAACAGATAGTAATAGATTGTATTCCCCTGTCCTACAGTCGGCCTCTCCCCTCCTGACATGGCTGATAACAGATAGTAATAGATTGTATTCCCCTGTCCTACAGTCGGCCTCTCCTCTCCTGACATGGCTGATAACAGATAGTAATAGATTGTATTCCCCTGTCCTACAGTCGGCCTCTCCTCTCCTCTCCTGACATGGCTGATAACAGATAGTAATAGATTGTATTCCCCTGTCCTACAGTCGGCCTCTCTCCTCCTGACGTGGCTGATAACAGATAGTAATAGATTGTATTCCCCTGTCCTACAGTCGGCCTCTCCCCTCCTGACATGGCTGATAACAGATAGTAATAGATTGTATTCCCCTGCCCTACAGTCGGCCTCTCCCCTCCTGACATGGCTGATAACAGATAGTAATAGATTGTATTCCCCTGTCCTACAGTCGGCCTCTCCCCTCCTGACGTGGCTGATAACAGATAGTAATAGATTGTATTCCCCTGTCCTACAGTCGGCCTCTCTCCTCCTGACGTGGCTGATAACAGATAGTAATAGATTGTATTCCCCTGTCCTACAGTCGGCCTCTCCCCCTCCTGACATGGCTGATAACAGATAGTAATAGATTGTATTCCCCTGTCCTACAGTCGGCCTCTCCCCTCCTGACGTGGCTGATAACAGATAGTAATAGATTGTATTCCCCTGTCCTACAGTCGGCCTCTCCCCTCCTGACGTGGCTGATAACAGATAGTAATAGATTGTATTCCCCTGTCCTACAGTCGGCCTCTCCTCTCCTGACATGGCTGATAACAGATAGTAATAGATTGTATTCCCCTGTCCTACAGTCGGCCTCTCCTCTCCTGACATGGCTGATAACAGATAGTAATAGATTGTATTCCCCTGTCCTACAGTCGGCCTCTCTCCTCCTGACGTGGCTGATAACAGATAGTAATAGATTGTATTCCCCTGTCCTACAGTCGGCCTCTCCCCTCCTGACATGGCTGATAACAGATAGTAATAGATTGTATTCCCCTGTCCTACAGTCGGCCTCTCCCCTCCTGACATGGCTGATAACAGATAGTAATAGATTGTATTCCCCTGTCCTACAGTCGGCCTCTCCTGACATGGCTGATAACAGATAGTAATAGATTGTAGTCCCCTGTCCTACAGTCGGCCTGTCCTCTCCTGACATGGCTGATAACAGATAGTAATAGATTGTATTCCCCTGTCCTACAGTCGGCCTCTCCTCTCCTGACATGGCTGATAACAGATAGTAATAGATTGTATTCCCCTGTCCTACAGTCGGCCTCTCCCCTCCTGATGTGGCTGATAACAGATAGTAATAGATTGTATTCCCCTGTCCTACAGTCGGCCTCTCCCCTCCTGACATGGCTGATAACAGATAGTAATAGATTGTATTCCCCTGTCCTACAGTCGGCCTCTCCCCTCCTGACATGGCTGATAACAGATAGTAATAGATTGTATTCCCCTGTCCTACAGTCGGCCTCTCCCCTCCTGACGTGGCTGATAACAGATAGTAATAGATTGTATTCCCTGTCCTACAGTCGGCCTCTCCCCTCCTGACATGGCTGATAACAGATAGTAATAGATTGTATTCCCATGTCCTACAGTCGGCCTCTCCCCTCCTGACGTGGCTGATAACAGATAGTAATAGATTGTATTCCCCTGTCCTACAGTCGGCCTCTCCTCTCCTGACGTGGCTGATAACAGATAGTAATAGATTGTATTACCCTGTCCTACAGTCGGCCTCTTCTCTCCTGACATGACTGATAACAGATAGTAATAGATTGTATTCCCCTGTCCTACAGTCGGCCTCTCCCCTCCTGACATGGCTGATAACAGATAGTAATAGATTGTATTCACCTGTCCTACAGTCGGCCTCTCCCCTCCTGACGTGGCTGATAACAGATAGTAATAGATTGTATTCCCCTGTCCTACAGTCGGCCTCTCCCCTCCTGACGTGGCTGATAACAGATAATAATAGATTGTATTCTCCGGTCCTACAGTCGGCCTCTCCCCTCCTGACACGGCTGATAACAGATAGTAATAGATTGTATTCCCTGTCCTACAGTCGGCCTCTCCTCTCCTGACGTGGCTGATAACAGATAGTAATAGATTGTAGTCACCTGTCCTGGTGTTGGTAGCAGTGATACATGTATATATTGTATGTATGAGCACATGTATATACTGTATGTGTATCTATATACTGTGTGTACATGTATATACTGTATGTACGTCTATGTATATACTGTATTATGTGTATGTATATATTGTATTTTTGTGTATGTATATAGTGAGATACTGAGAACAATAAAAGAAAAAAGTCGGGGTATGTTTGAGCGCTGCACATACACTCCCCTGGGTCTGCTAATGTTGGCCTGACGAAGACGTTGAAACGCGTTGTCTTTTTACATAGTTACTGTGTGGCGTTTTTTATGTGGAATAAATGGTTATTATCACTGAGGTTCCTGCTCTCGGATTCTCCCCGCAGCACTCGGACATTCCCCGTCTTTTTTTCTTTTATTGTTCTATGTGTGTTACCACTGTCTGGTCTGACATGTGGTTCCGTGCTTGAGTGTATCCCCCATCAGGCTAGGGGTACACCATCCAAAAACACAACCCACGGCCAGTTGAGGCGCCATTGTGGTCCTACATTTTTCTCTTTTATTTTTTTATGTATATAATGTATGTATGAGCACATTTCTATACTGTATATGTGTATCTATATACTGTATGTACGTCTATGTATATATTGCATGTATGTGCGTATGTTTATACTGTATTATGTGTATGTATATGCTGTGTGTACGTCTATGTATATATTGTATGTATATTTTTGTCTCAGATTGTAAGCTCTTGTGATCAGGGCCTTCATTTCTACTACTAAAGATTGGTAAAGTGCTGCAGAAGGTGATTGTAGGACGAGGTGGTGGTGGTTGTGGTGGTGACCCTGGGACAAGGTGGTGGTGGAGGTGACTGTGGAACGAGGTGGTGGTGGTGGAGGTGACCCTGGGACAAGGTGGTGGTGGAGGTGATCCTGGAACGAGGTGGTGGTGATGGAGATGACTGTGGGACGAGGTGGTGGTGATGGAGATGACTGTGGGACGAGGTGGTGGTGATGGAGATGACTGTGGGACGAGGTGGTGGTGGTGATCCTGGGACGAGGTGGTGGTGGTGGTGGAGGTGATCCTGGGACTAGGTGTTGGTGATGGAGGTGACTGTGGGACGAGGTGGTGGTGATGGAGGTGACTGTGGGACGAGGTGTTGGTGATGGAGGTGACTGTGGGACGAGGTGGTGATGGTGGAGGTGACCCTGGGACGAGGAGGTGGTGATGGTGGAGATGACCCTGGGACGAGGTGGTGATGGTGGAGGTGACCCTGGGACGAGGTGGTGATGGTGGAGGTGACCCTGGGACGAGGTGGTGATGGTGGAGGTGACCCTGGGACGAGGTGGTGATGGTGGAGGTGACCCTGGGACGAGGTGGTGGTGATGGAGGTGACCCTGGGACGAGGTGGTGGTGATGTAGGTGATTGTGGGACGAGGTGGTGGTGATGGAGGTGACCCTGGGACGAGGTGGTGGTGATGGAGGTGACCCTGGGACGAGGTGGTGGTGGTGACTAGAAGACGAGGTGGTGGAGGTGACCCTGGGACGAGGTGGTGGTGATGGAGGTGACCGTGGGACGAGGTGGTGGTGATGGAGGTGACCCTGGGACGAGGTGGTGGTGATGGAGGTGACCCTGGGACGAGGTGGTGGTGGTGACTAGAAGACGAGGTGGTGGAGGTGACCCTGGGACTAGGTGGTGGTGATGGAGGTGACCCTGGGACGAGGTGGTGGTGATGGAGGTGACCGTGGGACGAGGTGGTAGTGATGGAGGTGACCCTGGGACGAGGTGGTGGTGATGGAGGTGACCCTGGGACGAGGTGGTGGTGGTGACTAGAAGACGAGGTGGTGGAGGTGACCCTGGGACGAGGTGGTGGTGATGGAGGTGATTGTGGGACGAGGTGGTGGTGATGGAGGTGACCCTGGGACGAGGTGGTGGTGGTGACTAGAAGACGAGGTGGTGGAGGTGACCCTGGGACTAGGTGGTGGTGATGGAGGTGACCCTGGGACGAGGTGGTGGTGATGGAGGTGATTGTGGGACGAGGTGGTGGTGATGGAGGTGACCGTGGGACGAGGTGGTGGTGATGGAGGTGACCCTGGGACGAGGTGGTGGTGATGGAGGTGACCCTGGGACGAGGTGGTGGTGGTGACTAGAAGACGAGGTGGTGGAGGTGACCCTGGGACGAGGTGGTGGTGATGGAGGTGATTGTGGGACGAGGTGGTGATGGAGGTGACTGTGGGACGAGGTGGTGGTGATGGAGGTGACCCTGGGACGAGGTGGTGGTGATGGAGGTGACCCTGGGACGAGGTGGTGGTGATGGAGGTGACCCTGGGACGAGGTGGTGGTGATGGAGGTGACCCTGGGACGAGGTGGTGGTGGTGACTAGAAGACGAGGTGGTGGAGGTGACCCTGGGACTAGGTGGTGGTGGTGGAGGTGACCCTGGGACGAGGTGGTAGTGGTGGAGGTGACTGGGACAAGGTGGTGATGGTGGAGGTGACTGGGACAAGGTGGTGGTGACTAGAAGACGAGGTGGTGGTGGCGTAGGTGACTATGGGACGAGGTGGTGGTGGTGGAGGTGACTGGGACGAGGTGGTGGTGGTGGAGGTGACTGGGACGAGGTGGTGGTGGTGGAGGTGACTGGGACAAGGTGGTGGTGATGACTAGAAGACGAGGTGGTGGAGGTGGTGATGACTAGAAGACGAGGTGGTGGAGGTGGAGGTGACTGTGGGACGAGGTAGTGGTGGTGGAGGTGACTGGGACAAGGTGGAGGTGACTGGGACAAAGTGGTGGTGGTGGTGACTAGAAGACGAGGTGGTGGTGGTGATTGTGGGACGAGGTGGTGATGGCGGAGGTGAGTGTGGGACGAGGTGGTGGTGGTGGAGGTGACTGGGACAAGGTGGTGGTGACTAGAAGACGAGGTCGTGGTGGTGGAGGTGACTGTGGGACGAGGTAGTGGTGGTGGAGGTGACTGTGGGACAAGGTGGTGATGGTGGAGGTAACTGGGACAAGGTGGTGGTGGTGGAGGTGACTGGGACAAGGTGGTGATGGTGGAGGTAACTGGGACAAGGTGGTGAAGGTGACTGGGACAAGGTGGTGGTGGTGACTAGAAGACGAGGTGGTAGTGGTGACTAGAAGACGAGGTGGTAGTGGTGACTAGAAGACGAGGTGGTAGTGGTGACTAGAAGACGAGGTGGTGATGGTGGAGATGACTGGGACAAGGTGGTGGTGGTGACTAGAAGACAAGGTAGTGGTGGCGTAGGTGACTGTGGGACGAGGTGGTGGTGGCGTAGATGACTGTGGGACGAGGTTGTGGTGGTGACTGGGACAAGGTGGTGGTGGTGACTAGAAGACGAGATGGTGGTGGAGGTGACTGTGGGACGAGGTAGTGGTAGTGGAGGTGACTGGGACAAGGTGGTGGTGGTGACTAGAAGACGAGGTAGTGGTGGCGTAGGTGACTGTGGGACGAGGTGGTGGTGGCGTAGATGACTGTGGGACGAGGTGGTGGTGGTGAAGGTGACTGGGACAAGGTGGTGGTGGTGACTAGAAGACGAGATGGTGGTGGAGGTGACTGTGGGACGAGGTAGTGGTGGTGGAGGTGACTGGGACAAGGTGGTGGTGGTGACTAGAAGACGAGGTGGTGGTGGTGGAGGGGACTAGAAGACGAGGTGGTGGTGGTGGAGGGGACTGTTGGACGAGGTAGTGGTGGTGGAGGGGACTGTGGGGCGAGGTGGTGGTGGTGGTGGTGACCGTAGGACGAGGAGGTGGTAGTGGAGGTGATCATGGGATTATACTTATAAACCATCGCTGGTGCCCCCTGGAGCTCACAGTCTGAAGCTGGGCTCTTTGGGGTAGATGTTTGGGGCCCGCCTCACCTTGTAGGCCGCCTGCCTCATGAACTGTTTTGCCGGCTGCTTCCAGATGGCGGGGACGGTGATGACCCACCTGACCTCGCTGTTGTCCATCTCTTCTCCAGACTGGTCACTCAGTTCCTGAAAGCCAAACAACAAGGAGATGTGAAGCAAAAGCTCTAGTCACCCCCAGAGCTGTATATATAATCATACGGTTACATCACGTCTTATGCTCCAGTCACCCCCAGAACTGTATATATAATCATACGGTTACATCACGTCTTATGCTCCAGTCACCCCCAGAGCTGTATATATAATCATACGGTTACATCACGTCTTATGCTCCAGTCACCCCCAGAGCTGTATATATAATGACTCCTCACCTTCAGTGCCTGTTCCTTGAAGTACTGCAGAGCATAAGAGAAAACCTCCAGCGCCTTCACCTTCTTCCCATTGGCTGCGATCAGATCGGTCTCCATCGTTAGGTCCTGTGTGTGATACATGTAGTGATGTGTGTGACATAGCATACATAGGATACATGTGATGACATATGATACATTTGACGATGTGTATGACATATGATACATGTAGAGATGTGTGTGCCGTGTGTTACATATGATACATGTAGTGATGTGTGTTACATGTGTTACATATGATACATGTAGTGATGTGTGTGCCGTGTGTTACATATGATACATGTAGTGATGTGTATGCCGTGTGTTACATATGATACATGTAGTGATGTGTATGCCGTGTGTTACATATGATACATGTAGTGATGTGTATGCCGTGTGTTACATATGATACATGTAGTGATGTGTGTGCCGTGTGTTACATATGATACATGTAGTGATGTGTGTGCCGTGTGTTACATATGATACATGTAGTGATGTGTATGCCGTGTGTTACATATGATACATGTAGTGATGTGTGTTACATGTGTTACATATGATACATGTAGTGATGTGTGTGCCGTGTGTTACATATGATACATGTAGTGATGTGTGTGCCGTGTGTTACATATGATACATGTAGAGATGTGTATGCCATGTGTTACATATGATACATGTAGTGATGTGTATGCCGTGTGTTACATATGATACATGTAGTGATGTGTGTGCCGTGTGTTACATATGATACATGTAGTGATGTGTGTGCCGTCTGTTACATATGATACATGTAGTGATGTGTATGCCGTGTGTTACATATGATACATGTAGAGATGTGTGTGCCGTGTGTTACATATGATACATGTAGTGATGTGTATGCCGTGTGTTACATATGATACATGTAGTGATGTGTATGCCGTGTGTTACATATGATACATGTAGTGATGTGTGTGCCGTGTGTTACATATGATACATGTAGTGATGTGTATGCCGTGTGTTACATATGATACATGTAGTGATGTGTGTGCCGTGTGTTACATATGATACATGTAGTGATGTGTATGCCGTGTGTTACATATGATACATGTAGTGATGTGTATGCCGTGTGTTACATATGATACATGTAGTGATGTGTATGCCGTGTGTTACATATGATACATGTAGTGATGTGTATGCCGTGTGTTACATATGATACATGTAGTGATGTGTATGCCGTGTGTTACATATGATACATGTAGTGATGTGTGTTACATGTGTTACATATGATACATGTAGTGATGTGTATGCCGTGTGTTACATATGATACATGTAGTGATGTGTATGCCGTGTGTTACATATGATACATGTAGTGATGTGTATGCCGTGTGTTACATATGATACATGTAGTGATGTGTGTTACATGTGTTACATATGATACATGTAGTGATGTGTATGCCGTGTGTTACATATGATACATGTAGTGATGTGTATGCCGTGTGTTACATATGATACATGTAGTGATGTGTGTGCCGTGTGTTACATATGATACATGTAGTGATGTGTATGCCGTGTGTTACATATGATACATGTAGTGATGTGTGTGCCGTGTTTTACATATGATACATGTAGTGATGTGTATGCCGTGTGTTACATATGATACATGTAGTGATGTGTATGCCGTGTGTTACATATGATACATGTAGTGATGTGTGTGCCGTGTGTTACATATGATACATGTAGTGATGTGTATGCCGTGTGTTACATATGATACATGTAGTGATGTGTGTGCCGTGTGTTACATATGATACATGTAGTGATGTGTGTTACATGTGTTACATATGATACATGTAGTGATGTGTATGCCGTGTGTTACATATGATACATGTAGTGATGTGTGTTACATGTGTTACATATGATACATGTAGTGATGTGTGTGCCGTGTGTTACATATGATACATGTAGTGATGTGTGTGCCGTGTGTTACATATGATACATGTAGTGATGTGTATGCCGTGTGTTACATATGATACATGTAGTGATGTGTATGCCGTGTGTTACATATGATACATGTAGTGATGTGTGTGCCGTGTGTTACATATGATACATGTAGTGATGTGTATGCCGTGTGTTACATATGATACATGTAGTGATGTGTATGCCGTGTGTTACATATGATACATGTAGTGATGTGTGTTACATGTGTTACATATGATACATGTAGAGATGTGTGTGCCGTGTGTTACATATGATACATGTAGTGATGTGTGTGCCGTGTGTTACATATGATACATGTAGTGATGTGTGTGCCGTGTGTTACATATGATACATGTAGTGATGTGTATGCCGTGTGTTACATGTGTTACATATGATACATGTAGAGATGTGTATGCCGTTTGTTACATATGATACATGTAGTGATGTGTATGCCGTGTGTTACATATGATACATGTAGTGATGTGTATGCCGTGTGTTACATATGATACATGTAGTGATGTGTGTTACATGTGTTACATATGATACATGTAGTGATGTGTATGCCGTGTGTTACATATGATACATGTAGTGATGTGTATGCCGTGTGTTACATGTGTTACATATGATACATGTAGAGATGTGTATGCCGTGTGTTACATATGATACACGTAGTGATGTGTATGCCGTGTGTTACATATGATACACGTAGTGATGTGTATGCCGTGTGTTACATATGATACACGTAGAGATGTGTGTGCCGTGTGTTACATATGATACACGTAGAGATGTGTGTGCCGTGTGTTACATATGATACACGTAGAGATGTGTGTGCCGTGTGTTACATATGATACATGTAGTGATGTGTGTGCCGTGTGTTACATATGATACATGTAGTGATGTGTGTGCCGTGTGTTACATATGATACATGTAGTGATGTGTGTTACATGTGTTACATATGATACATGTAGTGATGTGTATGCCGTGTGTTACATATGATACATGTAGTGATGTGTGTGCCGTGTGTTACATATGATACATGTAGTGATGTGTGTGCCGTGTGTTACATATGATACATGTAGTGATGTGTATGCCGTGTGTTACATATGATACATGTAGTGATGTGTATGCCGTGTGTTACATATGATACATGTAGTGATGTGTGTTACATGTGTTACATATGATACATGTAGTGATGTGTATGCCGTGTGTTACATATGATACATGTAGTGATGTGTATGCCGTGTGTTACATGTGTTACATATGATACATGTAGAGATGTGTATGCCGTGTGTTACATATGATACATGTAGTGATGTGTATGCCGTGTTACATATGATACATGTAGTGATGTGTGTGCCGTGTGTTACATATGATACATGTAGTGATGTGTGTACCGTGTGTTACATATGATACATGTAGTAATGTGTATGCCGTGTGTTACATATGATACATGTAGTGATGTGTATGCCGTGTGTTACATATGATACATGTAGTGATGTGTGTGCCGTGTGTTACATATGATACATGTAGTGATGTGTATGCCGTGTGTTACATATGATACATGTAGTGATGTGTATGCCGTGTGTTACATGTGTTACATATGATACATGTAGAGATGTGTATGCCATGTGTTACATATGATACATGTAGTGATGTGTATGCCGTGTGTTACATATGATACATGTAGTGATGTGTATGCCGTGTGTTACATATGATACATGTAGTGATGTGTGTGCCGTGTGTTACATATGATACATGTAGTGATGTGTGTGCCGTGTGTTACATATGATACATGTAGTGATGTGTATGCCATGTGTTACATATGATACATGTAGTGATGTGTATGCCGTGTGTTACATATGATACATGTAGTGATGTGTATGCCGTGTGTTACATATGATACATGTAGTGATGTGTGTGCCGTGTGTTACATATGATACATGTAGTGATGTGTATGCCGTGTGTTACATGTGTTACATATGATACATGTAGAGATGTGTATGCCGTGTGTTACATATGATACATGTAGTGATGTGTGTTACATGTGTTACATATGATACATGTAGTGATGTGTATGCCGTGTGTTACATATGATACATGTAGTGATGTGTGTTACATGTGTTACATATGATACATGTAGTGATGTGTGTGCCATGTGTTACATATGATACATGTAGTAATGTGTATTCCGTGTGTTACATATGATACATGTAGAGATGTGTATGCCGTGTGTTACATATGATACATGTAGTGGTGTGTGTGCCGTGTGTTACATATGATACATGTAGTGATGTGTGTGCCGTGTGTTACATATGATACATGTAGTAATGTGTATGCCGTGTGTTACATATGATACATGTAGTGATGTGTGTTACATGTGTTACATATGATACATGTAGTGATGTGTGTGCCGTGTGTTACATATGATACATGTAGTGATGTGTGTGCCATGTGTTACATATGATACATGTAGTGATGTGTGTGCCATGTGTTACATATGATACATGTAGTGATGTGTGTTACATGTGTTACATATGATACATGTAGTGATGTGTATGCCGTGTGTTACATATGATACATGTAGTAATGTGTATGCCGTGTGTTACATATGATACATGTAGTGATGTGTATGCCGTGTGTTACATATGATACATGTAGTGATGTGTGTGCCGTGTGTTACATATGATACATGTAGTGATGTGTATGCCGTGTGTTACATATGATACATGTAGTGATGTGTGTGCCGTGTGTTACATATGATACATGTAGTGATGTGTGTGCCATGTGTTACATATGATACATGTAGTGATGTGTGTTACATGTGTTACATATGATACATGTAGTGATGTGTATGCCGTGTGTTACATATGATACATGTAGTAATGTGTATGCCGTGTGTTACATATGATACATGTAGTAATGTGTATGCCGTGTGTTACATATGATACATGTAGTGATGTGTGTGCCGTGTGTTACATATGATACATGTAGTGATGTGTATGCCGTGTGTTACATATGATACATGTAGTGATGTGTATGCCATGTGTTACATATGATACATGTAGTGATGTGTATGCCATGTGTTACATATGATACATGTAGTGATGTGTATGCCGTGTGTTACATATGATACATGTAGTGATGTGTGTGCCGTGTGTTACATATGATACATGTAGTGATGTGTATGCCGTGTGTTACATGTGTTACATATGATACATGTAGAGATGTGTATGCCGTGTGTTACATATGATACATGTAGTGATGTGTGTTACATGTGTTACATATGATACATGTAGTGATGTGTATGCCGTGTGTTACATATGATACATGTAGTGATGTGTGTTACATGTGTTACATATGATACATGTAGTGATGTGTGTGCCATGTGTTACATATGATACATGTAGTAATGTGTATTCCGTGTGTTACATATGATACATGTAGAGATGTGTATGCCGTGTGTTACATATGATACATGTAGTGGTGTGTGTGCCGTGTGTTACATATGATACATGTAGTGATGTGTGTGCCGTGTGTTACATATGATACATGTAGTAATGTGTATGCCGTGTGTTACATATGATACATGTAGTGATGTGTGTTACATGTGTTACATATGATACATGTAGTAATGTGTATGCCGTGTGTTACATATGATACATGTAGTGATGTGTGTGCCGTGTGTTACATATGATACATGTAGTGGTGTGTGTGCCGTGTGTTACATATGATACATGTAGTGATGTGTGTGCCGTGTGTTACATATGATACATGTAGTAATGTGTATGCCGTGTGTTACATATGATACATGTAGTGATGTGTGTTACATGTGTTACATATGATACATGTAGTAATGTGTATGCCGTGTGTTACATATGATACATGTAGTGATGTGTGTGCCGTGTGTTACATATGATACATGTAGTGGTGTGTGTGCCGTGTGTTACATATGATACATGTAGTGATGTGTGTGCCATGTGTTACATATGATACATGTAGTGATGTGTATGCCATGTGTTACATATGATACATGTAGTGATGTGTATGCCGTGTGTTACATATGATACATGTAGTGATGTGTGTGCCGTGTGTTACATATGATACATGTAGTGGTGTGTGTGCCGTGTGTTACATATGATACATGTAGTGATGTGTATGCCGTGTGTTACATATGATACATGTAGTGATGTGTGTGCCGTGTGTTACATATGATACATGTAGTAATGTGTATGCCGTGTGTTACATATGATACATGTAGTAATGTGTATGCCGTGTGTTACATATGATACATGTAGTGATGTGTGTTACATGTGTTACATATGATACATGTAGTGATGTGTATGCCGTGTGTTACATATGATACATGTAGTAATGTGTATGCCGTGTGTTACATATGATACATGTAGTGATGTGTGTGCCGTGTGTTACATATGATACATGTAGAGATGTGTATGCCGTGTGTTACATATGATACATGTAGTAATGTGTATGCCGTGTGTTACATATGATACATGTAGTAATGTGTATGCCGTGTGTTACATATGATACATGTAGTAATGTGTATGCCGTGTGTTACATATGATACATGTAGAGATGTGTATGCCGTGTGTTACATATGATACATGTAGTGATGTGTATGCCGTGTGTTACATGTACACCCCTCGGCCCACCACTCACGGTACTGCTGTGCAGTTTCATCTTGAACTTCTCCAGGTACAGCCACTGTTTGGCCTCGCCGGGGTCCAGGTCATGGTAAAAATCGCGAGCGGCAAATCCAAAGCTGTGGAACTTCCTGTCAGGCATGAGCAGCATAGTGGTGGGGGTCTTCTGGTTGGACACGCCGGGGTCTCCGCCCTCCCATCTCCTGCACAACAACATGTGGTCACTGCCAGGGCAAAGGATCCATAGCTGAAGACTTCTCACAGCTGAGGATTTGTTACAGTCTCATCCAGTCTAGACACCAAACTGATACACTGGTCAGGAGAGAGTCGTGCTGCTGCTCACAGAGGACTGTCTAGATACATTGCAACAAACCTTCAGCTGTCAGCAGTGTCAGGGCAAAATCCGCTACACAATTCCTTCAGCAAGAAAAAAAAAAATACAGCAACACGACCGATCTTCAGGCGGATCCCGCCCTGACAAACCCACCGAGATCAACGGGAGGCGGAAAAAACCTCACCCCAAAACCCGCCTGACAAACCAAACGAACACCGCATAAAAACCGCCAGACAAACCAAACGAACACCGCATAAAAACCGCCAGACAAACTGCGTGACAAACCGCCAGACAAACCAAACGAACACCGCATAAAAACCGCCAGACAAACCGCGTGACAAACCGCCAGACAAACCAAACGAACACCGCATAAAAACCGCCAGACAAACCGCGTGACAAACCGCCTGACAAACTGCGTGACAAATTGCCAGACAAACCAAACGAACACCGCATAAAAACCGCGTGACAAACCGCCAGACAAACCAAACGAACACCGCATAAAAACCGCCAGACAAACTGCGTGACAAACCGCCAGACAAACCAAACGAACACTGCATAAAAACCGCCAGACAAACCGCGTGACAAACCGCCTGACAAACTGCGTGACAAATTGCCAGACAAACCAAACGAACACCGCATAAAAACCGCGTGACAAACCGCCAGACAAACCAAACGAACACCGCATAAAAACCGCCAGACAAACCGCGTGACAAACCGCCAGACAAACCAAACGAACACTGCATAAAAACCGCCAGACAAACCGCCAGACAAACCAAACGAACACCGCATAAAAACCGCCAGACAAACCAAACGAACACCGCATAAAAACCGCCAGACAAACTGCGTGACAAACCGCCAGACAAACCAAACGAACACCGCATAAAAACCGCCAGACAAACCGCGTGACAAACCACCTGACAAACTGCGTGACAAATTGCCAGACAAACCAAACGAACACCGCATAAAAACAGCTTGACAAACCGCCAGACAAACCAAACGAACACCGCATAAAAACCGCGTGACAAACCGCCAGACAAACCAAACGAACACCGCATAAAAACCGCCAGACAAACCGCGTGACAAACTGCCAGACACACCAAACGAACACCGCATAAAAACCGCCAGACAAACCGCGTGACAAACCGCCAGACAAACCAAACGAACACCGCATAAAAACCGCCAGACAAACTGCGTGACAAACCGCCAGACACACCAAACGAACACCGCATAAAAACCGCCAGACAAACTGCGTGACAAACCACCTGACAAACCAAACGAACACCGCATAAAAACCGCCAGACAAACCGCGTGACAAACTGCCTGACAAACCAAACGAACACCGCATAAAAACCGCCAGACAAACTGCGTGACAAACCGCCTGACAAACTGCGTGACAAACTGCCAGACAAACCAAACGAACACCGCATAAAAACCGCTAGACAAACCGCATGACAAACTGCCAGACAAACCAAACGAACACCGCATAAAAACCGCCAGACAAACTGCGTGACAAACCGCCAGACAAACCAAACGAACACCGCATAAAAACCGCCAGACAAACCGCGTGACAAACCGCCTGACAAACCAAACGAACACCGCATAAAAACCGCCAGACAAACTGCGTGACAAACCGCCTGACAAACTGCGTGACAAATTGCCAGACAAACCAAACGAACACCGCATAAAAACCGCGTGACAAACCGCCAGACAAACCAAACGAACACCGCATAAAAACCGCCAGACAAACTGCGTGACAAACCACCTGACAAACCAAACGAACACCGCATAAAAACCGCCAGACAAACCGTGTGACAAACCGCCTGACAAACCAAACGAACACCGCATAAAAACCGCCAAACAAACTGCGTGACAAACCGCCTGACAAACCAAACGAACACCGCATAAAAACCTCCAGACAAACCGCGTGTGTCCTTTTGAAGTGGATTTTCCATACAATGTAATGGAGTAAAAAACCACAAAGTGTAAAGAGAAGCAACAAAAACAGTTTCCTAATTCCTGAAACAGATTCCCTCAGTCTGCAAAAAACTCAGTGTGAACAAACCCTGTGTGTGGAAACCATAACAAAGCCAGGGCCACACCCCTTTATCACATGGTACATTCTGGCCCATTATACCGCCCACCCCTTTATCACATGGTACATTCCTGGTTATTATACCGCTGTGATCTATACAAATCAACCAGAGAAGTGGATAACCTAGTCCTCCAGGCTTCTAACTAATCACCTGGAATCTACCGCCGCCACCCGGGAGTTATAGGATCAGTGCTGCCCTGATCACCTGGAATCTACCGCCGCCACCCGGGAGTTATAGGATCAGTGCTGCCCTGATCACCTGGAATCTACCGCCGCCACCCGGGAGTTATAGGATCAGTGCTGCCCTGATCACCTGGAATCTACCGCCGCCACCCGGGAGTTATAGGATCAGTGCTGCCCTGATCACCTGGAATCTACCGCCGCCACCCGGGAGTTATAGGATCAGTGCTGCCCTGATCACCTGGAATCTACCGCAGCCACCCGGGGAGTTATAGGATCAGTGCTGCCCTGATCACCTGGAATCTACCGCAGCCACCCGGGGAGTTATAGGATCAGTGCTGCCCTGATCACCTGGAATCTACCGCAGCCACCCGGGGAGTTATAGGATCAGTGCTGTCCTGATCACCTGGAATCTACCGCAGCCACCCCGGGGAGTTATAGGATCAATGCTGTCCTGATCACCTGGAATCTACCGCAGCCACCCGGGGAGTTATAGGATCAATGGTGTCCTGATCACCTGGAATCTACCGCAGCCACCCGGGGAGTTATAGGATCAATGGTGTCCTGATCACCTGGAATCTACCGCAGCCACCCAGGGAGTTATAGGATCAATGGTGTCCTGATCACCTGGAATCTACCGCAGCCACCCCGGGGAGTTATAGGATCAATGGTGTCCTGATCACCTGGAATCTACCGCAGCCACCCGGGGAGTTATAGGATCAGTGCTGTCCTGATCACCTGGAATCTACCGCAGCCACCTGGGGAGTTATAGGATCAGTGCTGTCCTGATCACCTGGAATCTACCGCAGCCACCCCGGGGAGTTATAGGATCAGTGCTGTCCTGATCACCTGGAATCTACCGCAGCCACCGGGGGAGTTATAGGATCAATGGTGTCCTGATCACCTGGAATCTACCGCAGCCACCCGGGGAGTTATAGGATCAGTGCTGTCCTGATCACCTGGAATCTACCGCAGCCACCCGGGGAGTTATAGGATCAGTGCTGTCCTGATCACCTGGAATCTACCGCAGCCACCCGGGGAGTTATAGGATCAGTGCTGTCCTGATCACCTGGAATCTACCGCAGCCACCCGGGGAGTTATAGGATCAGTGCTGTCCTGATCACCTGGAATCTACCGCAGCCACCTGGGGAGTTATAGGATCAGTGCTGTCCTGATCACCTGGAATCTACCGCAGCCACCCCGGGGAGTGATAGGATCAGTGCTGTCCTGATCACCTGGAATCTACCGCAGCCACCGGGGGAGTTATAGGATCAATGGTGTCCTGATCACCTGGAATCTACCGCAGCCACCCGGGGAGTTATAGGATCAGTGCTGTCCTGATCACCTGGAATCTACCGCAGCCACCCGGGGAGTTATAGGATCAGTGCTGTCCTGATCACCTGGAATCTACCGCAGCCACCCGGGGAGTTATAGGATCAGTGCTGTCCTGATCACCTGGAATCTACCGCAGCCACCCGGGGAGTTATAGGATCAGTGCTGTCCTGATCACCTGGAATCTACCGCAGCCACCTGGGGAGTTATAGGATCAGTGCTGTCCTGATCACCTGGAATCTACCGCAGCCACCCCGGGGAGTTATAGGATCAGTGCTGTCCTGATCACCTGGAATCTACCGCAGCCACCGGGGGAGTTATAGGATCAATGGTGTCCTGATCACCTGGAATCTACCGCAGCCACCCGGGGAGTTATAGGATCAGTGCTGTCCTGATCACCTGGAATCTACCGCAGCCACCCGGGGAGTTATAGGATCAGTGCTGTCCTGATCACCTGGAATCTACCGCAGCCACCCGGGGAGTTATAGGATCAGTGCTGTCCTGATCACCTGGAATCTACCGCAGCCACCCGGGAGTTATAGGATCAGTGCTGCCCTGATCACCTGGAATCTACCGCAGCCACCCGGGGAGTTATAGGATCAGTGCTGCCCTGATCACCTGGAATCTACCGCAGCCACCTGGGGAGTTATAGGATCAGTGCTGTCCTGATCACCTGGAATCTACCGCAGCCACCCAGGGAGTTATAGGATCAGTGCTGCCCTGATCACCTGGAATCTACCGCAGCCACCCCGGGGAGTTATAGGATCAGTGCTGTCCTGATCACCTGGAATCTACCGCAGCCACCCGGGGAGTTATAGGATCAGTGCTGCCCTGATCACCTGGAATCTACCGCAGCCACCTGGGGAGTTATAGGATCAGTGCTGTCCTGATCACCTGGAATCTACCACAGCCACCCCGGGGAGTTATAGGATCAATGGTGTCCTGATCACCTGGAATCTACCGCAGCCACCCGGGGAGTTATAGGATCAGTGCTGTCCTGATCACCTGGAATCTACCGCAGCCACCCCGGGGAGTTATAGGATCAGTGCTGTCCTGATCACCTGGAATCTACCGCAGCCACCCCGGGGAGTTATAGGATCAATGGTGTCCTGATCACCTGGAATCTACCGCAGCCACCCGGGGAGTTATAGGATCAATGGTGTCCTGATCACCTGGAATCTACCGCAGCCACCGGGGGAGTTATAGGATCAGTGCTGCCCTGATCACCTGGAATCTACCGCAGCCACCCCGGGGAGTTATAGGATCAGTGCTGTCCTGATCACCTGGAATCTACCGCAGCCACCTGGGGAGTTATAGGATCAGTGCTGCCCTGATCACCTGGAATCTACCGCAGCCACCCCGGGGAGTTATAGGATCAATGGTGTCCTGATCACCTGGAATCTACCGCAGCCACCAGGGGAGTTATAGGATCAGTGCTGCCCTGATCACCTGGAATCTACCGCAGCCACCCGGGAGTTATAGGATCAGTGCTGCCCTGATCACCTGGAATCTACCGCAGCCACCCGGGGAGTTATAGGATCAGTGCTGCCCTGATCACCTGGAATCTACCGCAGCCACTCGGGAGTTATAGGATCAGTGCTGCCCTGATCACCTGGAATCTACCGCAGCCACCCGGGGAGTTATAGGATCAGTGCTGCCCTGATCACCTGGAATCTACCGCAGCCACCTGGGGAGTTATAGGATCAGTGCTGTCCTGATCACCTGGAATCTACCGCAGCCACCCAGGGAGTTATAGGATCAGTGCTGCCCTGATCACCTGGAATCTACCGCAGCCACCCCGGGGAGTTATAGGATCAGTGCTGTCCTGATCACCTGGAATCTACCGCAGCCACCCGGGGAGTTATAGGATCAGTGCTGTCCTGATCACCTGGAATCTACCGCAGCCACCCCGGGGAGTTATAGGATCAGTGCTGTCCTGATCACCTGGAATCTACCGCAGCCACCCGGGGAGTTATAGGATCAGTGCTGTCCTGATCACCTGGAATCTACCGCAGCCACCCGGGGAGTTATAGGATCAATGGTGTCCTGATCACCTGGAATCTACCGCAGCCACCCCGGGGAGTTATAGGATCAGTGCTGTCCTGATCACCTGGAATCTACCGCAGCCACCCGGGAGCTATAGGATCAGTGCTGTCCTGATCACCTGGAATCTACCGCAGCCACCCCGGGGAGTTATAGGATCAGTGCTGTCCTGATCACCTGGAATCTACCGCAGCCACCCGGGGAGTTATAGGATCAGTGCTGTCCTGATCACCTGGAATCTACCGCAGCCACCCGGGGAGTTATAGGATCAGTGCTGTCCTGATCACCTGGAATCTACCGCAGCCACCCGGGGAGTTATAGGATCAGTGCTGCCCTGATCACCTGGAATCTACCGCAGCCACCTGGGGAGTTATAGGATCAGTGCTGTCCTGATCACCTGGAATCTACCGCAGCCACCCGGGGAGTTATAGGATCAGTGCTGCCCTGATCACCTGGAATCTACCGCAGCCACCTGGGGAGTTATAGGATCAGTGCTGTCCTGATCACCTGGAATCTACCACAGCCACCCCGGGGAGTTATAGGATCAGTGCTGTCCTGATCACCTGGAATCTACCGCAGCCACCCCGGGGAGTTATAGGATCAGTGCTGTCCTGATCACCTGGAATCTACCGCAGCCACCCCGGGGAGTTATAGGATCAATGGTGTCCTGATCACCTGGAATCTACCGCAGCCACCCGGGGAGTTATAGGATCAATGGTGTCCTGATCACCTGGAATCTACCGCAGCCACCGGGGGAGTTATAGGATCAGTGCTGCCCTGATCACCTGGAATCTACCGCAGCCACCCCGGGGAGTTATAGGATCAGTGCTGTCCTGATCACCTGGAATCTACCGCAGCCACCTGGGGAGTTATAGGATCAGTGCTGCCCTGATCACCTGGAATCTACCGCAGCCACCCCGGGGAGTTATAGGATCAATGGTGTCCTGATCACCTGGAATCTACCGCAGCCACCCGGGGAGTTATAGGATCAGTGCTGCCCTGATCACCTGGAATCTACCGCAGCCACCCGGGAGTTATAGGATCAGTGCTGCCCTGATCACCTGGAATCTACCGCAGCCACCCGGGGAGTTATAGGATCAGTGCTGCCCTGATCACCTGGAATCTACCGCAGCCACCCGGGAGTTATAGGATCAGTGCTGCCCTGATCACCTGGAATCTACCGCAGCCACCCGGGGAGTTATAGGATCAGTGCTGCCCTGATCACCTGGAATCTACCGCAGCCACCTGGGGAGTTATAGGATCAGTGCTGTCCTGATCACCTGGAATCTACCGCAGCCACCCAGGGAGTTATAGGATCAGTGCTGCCCTGATCACCTGGAATCTACCGCAGCCACCCCGGGGAGTTATAGGATCAGTGCTGTCCTGATCACCTGGAATCTACCGCAGCCACCCGGGGAGTTATAGGATCAGTGCTGTCCTGATCACCTGGAATCTACCGCAGCCACCCCGGGGAGTTATAGGATCAGTGCTGTCCTGATCACCTGGAATCTACCGCAGCCACCCGGGGAGTTATAGGATCAGTGCTGTCCTGATCACCTGGAATCTACCGCAGCCACCCGGGGAGTTATAGGATCAATGGTGTCCTGATCACCTGGAATCTACCGCAGCCACCCCGGGGAGTTATAGGATCAGTGCTGTCCTGATCACCTGGAATCTACCGCAGCCACCCGGGAGTTATAGGATCAGTGCTGCCCTGATCACCTGGAATCTACCGCAGCCACCCGGGGAGTTATAGGATCAGTGCTGTCCTGATCACCTGGAATCTACCGCAGCCACCCGGGGAGTTATAGGATCAGTGCTGTCCTGATCACCTGGAATCTACCGCAGCCACCCCGGGGAGTTATGGGTGACCTCTGCAGACCACTGCGCCCCGGATGACATCATCGCTTCCATAATTATCACTTTATGGTTTGTCTTTCCTGACACACATGAAGGTAAGAGCAGATGGGCCGGTGTCAGGGGAGGGGCTGCAGACAGGCCGCGCAGTGCGCACTCCCCCCCCCGCACTGCGCACTCCCCCCCCCCGCACTGCGCATTCCCCCCCCCCCCCCCCACTGCAGATATTACCTCATGATGTGAATACATTCTGGCTCTTTGGAGAAGGCGTAGGCGTAACCGCTGGACGTGGTGCCAAAATCAATGGCAACCACTACCGAGAAGATCTGCTCCTCCGCCGCGCCGCTCTCCGACTCCTTCTGGAACAGGAGGGAACAAAGGACTGTTAACCCCTGTGTGACCGGGGTGCTGCCGCTCATCACATGATCACTCTATAGGACAGCGCAACACCCGTGTCACCCAGCTTTCCTAGACTCCTGAATGGAAAATCTGCCTCTTCTGTCCTTATTCTATTCAGGACTTCTGGGAAAGCTGGGTCTGAAGCAATATGGCGCTATCATGGAGCTTACTTGAATGGTCACCCAGATTTCCCAGATGTCATATCCCAGTAAATTATGCTGCAGCGTTTAGCATCAGCTGGAGACATGATGCATCATCAGGACTGCGGCTACAGCTTTGGCTGTGACTGGAGCAGGAGACATGATGCATCATCAGGACTGCGGCTACAGCTTTGGATGTGACTGGAGCAGGAGACATGATAAATCATCAGGACTGCGGCTACAGCTTTGGCTGTGACTGGAGCAGGAGACATGATGCATCATCAGGACTGCGGCTACAGCTTTGGATGTGACTGGAGCAGGAGACATGATGCATCATCAGGACTGCGGCTACAGCTTTGGATGTGACTGGAGCAGGAGACATGATAAATCATCAGGACTGCGGCTACAGCTTTGGCTGTGACTGGAGCAGGAGACATGATGCATCATCAGGACTGCGGCTACAGCTTTGGATGTGACTGGAGCAGGAGACATGATGCATCATCAGGACTGCGGCTACAGCTTTGGATGTGACTGGAGCAGGAGACATGATGCATCATCAGGACTGCGGCTACAGCTTTGGATGTGACTGGAGCAGGAGACATGATAAATCATCAGGACTGCGGCTACAGCTTTGGCTGTGACTAGGGCAGGAGACATGATAAATCATCAGGACTGCGGCTACAGCTTTGGCTGTGACTGGAGCAGGAGACATGATGCATCATCAGGATTGTGGCTACAGCTTTGGCTGTGACTGGAGCAGGAGACATGATAAATCATCAGGACTGCGGCTACAGCTTTGGCTGTGACTGGGGCAGGAGACATGATAAATCATCAGGACTGCGGCTACAGCTTTGGCTGTGACTGGAGCAGGAGACATGATGCATCATCAGGATTGCGGCTACAGCTTTGGATGTGACTGGAGCAGGAGACATGATAAATCATCAGGACTGCGGCTACAGCTTTGGCTGTGACTGGAGCAGGAGACATGATGCATCATCAGGACTGCGGCTACAGCTTTGGCTGTGACTGGAGCAGGAGACATGATAAATCATCAGGACTGCGGCTACAGCTTTGGCTGTGACTGGAGCAGGAGACATGATAAATCATCAGGATTGCGGCTACAGCTTTGGCTGTGACTGGAGCAGGAGACATGATAAATCATCAGGACTGCGGCTACAGCTTTGGCTGTGACTGGAGCAGGAGACATGATGCATCATCAGGACTGCGGCTACAGCTTTGGCTGTGACTGGAGCAGGAGACATGATGCATCATCAGGACTGCGGCTACAGCTTTGGCTGTGACTGGAGCAGGAGACATGATGCATCATCAGGACTGCGGCTACAGCTTTGGCTGTGACTGGAGCAGGAGACATGATGCATCATCAGGACTGCGGCTACAGCTTTGGCTGTGACTGGAGCAGGAGACATGATAAATCATCAGGACTGCGGCTACAGCTTTGGCTGTGACTGGAGCAGGAGACATGATGCATCATCAGGACTGCGGCTACAGCTTTGGATGTGACTGGGGCAGGAGACATGATGCATCATCAGGACTACGGCTACAGCTTTGGATGTGACTGGGGCAGGAGACATGATAAATCATCAGGACTGCGGCTACAGCTTTGGCTGTGACTGGAGCAGGAGACATGATGCATCATCAGGACTGCGGCTACAGCTTTGGATGTGACTGGGGCAGGAGACATGATAAATCATCAGGACTGCGGCTACAGCTTTGGATGTGACTGGAGCAGGAGACATGATGCATCATCAGGATTGTGGCTACAGCTTTGGATGTGACTGGGGCAGGAGACATGATAAATCATCAGGACTGCGGCTACAGCTTTGGCTGTGACTGGGGCAGGAGACATGATAAATCATCAGGACTACGGCTACAGCTTTGGATGTGACTGGAGCAGGAAATATGCTTTGGATGTGACTATTACAATTAACCTGAAAGCGGTGTAGGCGGCCATGTGTGCCAACTCTGGAGTGGAGTGTGCAGGATGACTGCTCACAGCTGAGGGTTGTGACTGTGTATCAGCTGCAGCCAAAGCTTTCTTTGTTGTGGACTCCAGATTGGTGCACTGTAACAAACCCTCAGCTGTGACAAATATAAGATGGAAATAGGAAAGTTAATAGAGATCTGGAAACTTGTAGACAATGATTTATTGGTCAGGACTCCAGGAGAGGGCGGGGCAAGACATGGAGCGTCTCCGTGCTGTGACTTGGCTCCGCCCCCCCAGAGTTGGCTCACCTTCGTCTCCAGAACCACTTTAAGGGGCTCTCAAGGATTGATGTCCTGCGGAGAAGCCCTTGCCATCCTGAGTGTCGGTGACTGGAGGCGGGGCCCGGAGAGGATTCTGGGACAGCTTCTATAGACTTCTATAACTGGAGTCTCCTGAGAGCCATAGAGGGCGGATCCAGGAAATAATGGCTGACCTGACAGCTATATTATCTATACCTCACACCTTGTGGGCCGCCTGATGGCTGTTATACTCCTCCCTCTCACTTACCTGGATGATATGTGAGGGTGACAGCGGCGTGATCCCTGGATCGCCCAGACTCCGAGCTGGGGAGGAGTAGGCGGAGCCAGAAACCCTCTCTGCAAGAAAGAACAGAGCGTCAGCTAACACAAGCTGTGTACACTAGAGCAGCGAGGAGGTCACATGACAGGTCCCACACAGCAGGTCACATGACAGGTCCCACACAGCAGGTCACATGACAGGTCCCACACAGCAGGTCACATGACAGGTCACACACACAGCAGGTCACATGACAGGTCACACACAGCAGGTCACATGACAGGTCACATGACAGGTCCCACACAGCAGGTCACATGACAGGTCACACACAGCAGGTCACATGACAGGCCACACGACAGGTCACACACACAGCAGGTCAAACGACAGGTCACACACACAGCAGGTCACATGACAGGTCCCACACAGCAGGTCACATGACAGGTCACATGACAGGTCACACGACAGGTCACACGACAGGTCACACGACAGGTCACACACAGCAGGTCACACACAGCAGGTCACACGACAGGTCACACACAGCAGGTCACATGACAGGTCACATGACAGGTCACACACAGCAGGTCACACACACAGCAGGTCACATGACAGGTCCCACACAGCAGGTCACATGACAGGTCACACGACAGGTCACACACACAGCAGGTCAAACGACAGGTCACACACACAGCAGGTCACATGACAGGTCACATGACAGGTCACACGACAGGTCACACGACAGGTCACACACAGCAGGTCACACACAGCAGGTCACACGACAGGTCACACACAGCAGGTCACACGACAGGTCACACACAGCAGGTCACATGACAGGTCACACACAGCAGGTCACATGACAGGTCACACACAGCAGGTCACATGACAGGTCACACACAGCAGGTCACATGACAGGTCACACACAGCAGGTCACATGACAGGTCACACACAGCAGGTCACATGACAGGTCACACACAGCAGGTCACACGACAGGTCACACACACAGCAGGTCACATGACAGGTCACACACAGCAGGTCACATGACAGGTCACATGACTCCCTACCCAGATCACAACAGTCAATCACAGTGACTTTGATCACATGACAACGAGATAACAAAGTCACAAGTAAGGATTGTGTGAGAGGTCACGTGGACCCCAGAAAGCAGAGGATTGTGGGAGCTGATGTGCTAGGTGACATGACACATCTCTTCTCCTAATTCTTTCAGTTCTTGCTTATTTGATTTTGTAGCCACTGACGCCTCATGGACAGGGCCTTCTATGGTGGAATCATGAAAACCGTCTAAACCCTCCTAATGTATGAGCAGATACTGCATAAATATACAGTGGGGGAAAGTATTTAGTCAGCGACCAATTGTGCAAGTTCTCCCACTTATAAAGATGAGGCCGGCCTGTAATTGTCATCATAGGTAGACCTCAACTATGAGAGACAAAATGAGAAAACTAATCCAGAAAATCACATTGTCTGATTTTTTAAGAATTTATTTGCAAATTATGGTGGAAAATAAGTATTTGGTCACCTACAAACAAGCAAGATTTCTGTCTCACAGCCCTGTAACTTCTCCTTTAAGAGGCTCCTCTGTCCTCCACTCATTACCTGTAGTAATGGCTCCTGTGTGACATTGTTATCAGTATAAAAGACTCCTGTCCACAACCTCAGTCACACTCCAAACTCCACTATGGGGAAGACCAAAGAGCTGTGGAAGGACCAGAAACAAAATGGTAGCCCTGCACCAGGCTGGGAAGACTGAATCTGCAATAGGCAAGCAGCTTGGTGTGATCCCAAGCACACCGCCAGGGCAACGAAGGAGCGGCTTCGTAAGAAGCATTTCAGGGTCCTGGAGTGGCCTAGCCAGTCTCCAGATCTCAGCCCCATAGAAAACCTTTGGAGGGAGTTGAAAGTCCGTGTTGTCCAGCGACAGCCCCAAAACATCCCTGCTCTAGAGGAGATCTGCATGGAGGAATGGGCCGACATACCAGCAACAGTGTGTGCCAACCTTGTGAAGACTTACAGGAAACGTTTCACCTCTGTCATTGCCAACAAAGGAGATACAACAAAGGATTGAGATGAACTTTTGTTATTGACCAAATACTTATTTTCCACCATAATTTGCAAATAAATTCTTTAAAAATCAGACAATGTGATTTTCTGGATTAGTTTTCTCATTTAGTCTCTCATAGTTGAGGTCTACCTATGATGACAATTACAGGCCTGTCCTACAGTCAGCCTCTCCCCTCCTGACGTGTCTGATAACAGATAGTAATAGATTGTATTCCCCTGTCCTACAGTCGGCCTCTCCCCTCCTGACGTGGCTGATAACAGATAGTAATAGATTGTATTCCCCTGTCCTACAGTCGGCCTCTCCTCTCCTGACATGACTGATAACAGATAGTAATAGATTGTATTCCCCTGTCCTACAGTCGGCCTCTCCTCTCCTGACGTGGCTGATAACAGATAGTAATAGATTGTATTCCCCTGTCCTACAGTCGGCCTCTCCCCTCCTGACGTGGCTGATAACAGATAGTAATAGATTGTATTCCCCTGTCCTACAGTCGGCCTCTCCTCCCCTGACATGGCTGATAACAGATAGTAATAGATTGTATTCCCCTGTCCTACAGTCGGCCTCTCCTGACATGGCTGATAACAGATAGTAATAGATTGTATTCCCCTGTTCTACAGTCGGCCTCTCCCCTCCTGACGTGGCTGATAACAGATAGTAATAGATTGTATTCCCCTGTCCTACAGTCGGCCTCTCCTCTCCTGACATGGCTGATAACAGATAGTAATAGATTGTATTCCCCTGTCCTACAGTCGGCCTCTCCACTCCTGACATGGCTGATAACAGATAGTAATAGATTGTATTCCCCCGTCCTACAGTCGGCCTCTCCCCTCCTGACATGGCTGATAACAGATAGTAATAGATTGTATTCCCCCGTCCTACAGTCGGCCTCTCCCCCTCCTGACATGGCTGATAACAGATAGTAATAGATTGTATTCCCCTGTCCTACAGTCGGCCTCTCCCCTCCTGACATGGCAGATAACAGATAGTAATAGATTGTATTCCCCTGTCATACAGTCGGTCTCTCCTCTCCTGACGTGGCTGATAACGGATAGTAATAGATTGTATTCCCCTGTCCTACAGTCGGACTCTCCCCTCCTGACATGGCTGATAACAGATAGTAATAGATTGTATTCCCCTGTCCTACAGTCGGCCTCTCCTCTCCTGACGTGGCTGATAACAGATAGTAATAGACTGTATTCCCCTGTCCTACAGTCGGCCTCTCCTCTCCTGACATGGCTGATAACAGATAGTAATAGATTGTATTCCCCTGTCCTACAGTCGGACTCTCCCCTCCTGACATGGCTGATAACAGATAGTAATAGATTGTATTCCCCTGTCCTACAGTCGGCCTCTCCTCTCCTGACGTGGCTGATAACAGATAGTAATAGATTGTATTCCCCTGTCCTACAGTCGGCCTCTCCTCTCCTGACGTGGCTGATAACAGATAGTAATAGATTGTATTCCCCTGTCCTACAGTCGGCCTCTCCTCTCCTGACATGACTGATAACAGATAGTAATAGATTGTATTCCCCTGTCCTACAGTCGGCCTCTCCCCTCCTGACATGGCTGATAACAGATAGTAATAGATTGTATTCCCCCGTCCTACAGTCGGCCTCTCCCCTCCTGACATGGCTGATAACAGATAGTAATAGATTGTATTCCCCTGTCCTACAGTCGGCCTCTCCTGACATGGCTGATAACAGATAGTAATAGATTGTATTCACCTGTCCTACAGTCGGCCTCTCCCCTCCTGACATGGCTGATAACAGATAGTAATAGATTGTATTCCCCTGTCCTACAGTCGGCCTCTCCCCTCCTGACATGGCTGATAACAGATAGTAATAGATTGTATTCCCCTGTCCTACAGTCGGCCTCTCCCCTCCTGACGTGGCTGATAACAGATAGTAATAGATTGTATTCCCCTGTCCTACAGTCGGCCTCTCCTCTCCTGACGTGGCTGATAACAGATAGTAATAGATTGTATTCCCCTGTCCTACAGTCGGCCTCTCCTCTCCTGACATGGCTGATAACAGATAGTAATAGATTGTATTCCCCTGTCCTACAGTCGGACTCTCCCCTCCTGACATGGCTGATAACAGATAGTAATAGATTGTATTCCCCTGTCCTACAGTCGGCCTCTCCTCTCCTGACATGACTGATAACAGATAGTAATAGATTGTATTCCCCTGTCCTACAGTCGGCCTCTCCTCTCCTGACGTGGCTGATAACAGATAGTAATAGATTGTATTCCCCTGTCCTACAGTCGGCCTCTCCTCTCCTGACATGACTGATAACAGATAGTAATAGATTGTATTCCCCTGTCCTACAGTCGGCATCTCCCCTCCTGACATGGTTGATAACAGATAGTAATAGATTGTATTCCCCTGTCCTACAGTCGGCCTCTCCTCTCCTGACATGGCTGATAACACATAGTAATAGATTGTATTCCCCTGTCCTACACTCGGCCTCTCCTCTCCTGACGTGGCTGATAACAGATAGTAAAAGATTGTATTCTCCTGTCCTACAGTTGGCCTCTCCCCCCCCTGACATGGATGATAACAGATAGTAATAGATTGTATTCCCCTGTCCTACAGTCGGCCTCTCCCCTCCTGACGTGGCTGATAACAGATAGTAATAGATTGTAGTCACCTGTCCTACAGTCGGCCTCTCCCCTCCTGACGTGGCTGATAACAGATAGTAATAGATTGTATTCCCCTGTCCTACAGTCGGCCTCTCTCCTCCTGACGTGGCTGATAACAGATAGTAATAGATTGTATTCCCCTGTCCTGCAGTCGGCCTCTCCCCTCCTGACATGGCTGATAACAGATAGTAATAGATTGTATTCCCCTGTCCTACAGTCGGCCTCTCCCCTCCTGACATGGCTGATAACAGATAGTAATAGATTGTATTCCCCTGTCCTACAGTCGGCCTCTCCTCTCCTGACATGGCTGATAACAGATAGTAATAGATTGTATTCCCCTGTCCTACAGTCGGCCTCTCCTCTCCTGACGTGGCTGATAACAGATAGTAATAGATTGTATTCCCCTGTCCTACAGTCGGCCTCTCCACTCCTGACATGGCTGATAACAGATAGTAATAGATTGTATTCCCCCGTCCTACAGTCGGCCTCTCCCCTCCTGACATGGCTGATAACAGATAGTAATAGATTGTATTCCCCCGTCCTACAGTCGGCCTCTCCCCTCCTGACATGGCTGATAACAGATAGTAATAGATTGTTTTCCCCTGTCCTACAGTCGGCCCTCTCCTGACATGGCTGATAACAGATAGTAATAGATTGTATTCCCCTGTCCTACAGTCGGCCTCTCCTCTCCTGACATAGCTGATAACAGATAGTAATAGATTGTAGTCCCCTGTCCTACAGTCGGCCTCTCCTCTCCTGACATAGCTGATAACAGATAGTAATAGATTGTATTCCCCTGTCCTACAGTCGGCCTCTCCTCTCCTGACATAGCTGATAACAGATAGTAATAGATTGTAGTCCCCTGTCCTACAGTCGGCCTCTCCCCTCCTGACGTGGCTGATAACAGATAGTAATAGATTGTATTCCCCTGTCCTACAGTCGGCCTCTCCTCTCCTGACGTGGCTGATAACAGATAGTAATAGATTGTATTCCCCTGTCCTACAGTCGGCCTCTCCTCTCCTGACATGGCTGATAACAGATAGTAATAGATTGTATTCCCCTGTCCTACAGTCGGACTCTCCCCTCCTGACATGGCTGATAACAGATAGTAATAGATTGTATTCCCCTGTCCTACAGTCGGCCTCTCCTCTCCTGACATGACTGATAACAGATAGTAATAGATTGTATTCCCCTGTCCTACAGTCGGCCTCTCCTCTCCTGACGTGGCTGATAACAGATAGTAATAGATTGTATTCCCCTGTCCTACAGTCGGCCTCTCCTCTCCTGACATGACTGATAACAGATAGTAATAGATTGTATTCCCCTGTCCTACAGTCGGCATCTCCCCTCCTGACATGGTTGATAACAGATAGTAATAGATTGTATTCCCCTGTCCTACAGTCGGCCTCTCCTCTCCTGACATGGCTGATAACACATAGTAATAGATTGTATTCCCCTGTCCTACACTCGGCCTCTCCTCTCCTGACGTGGCTGATAACAGATAGTAAAAGATTGTATTCTCCTGTCCTACAGTTGGCCTCTCCCCCCCTGACATGGATGATAACAGATAGTAATAGATTGTATTCCCCTGTCCTACAGTCGGCCTCTCCCCTCCTGACGTGGCTGATAACAGATAGTAATAGATTGTAGTCACCTGTCCTACAGTCGGCCTCTCCCCTCCTGACGTGGCTGATAACAGATAGTAATAGATTGTATTCCCCTGTCCTACAGTCGGCCTCTCCCCTCCTGACGTGGCTGATAACAGATAGTAATAGATTGTATTCCCCTGTCCTGCAGTCGGCCTCTCCCCTCCTGACATGGCTGATAACAGATAGTAATAGATTGTATTCCCCTGTCCTACAGTCGGCCTCTCCCCTCCTGACATGGCTGATAACAGATAGTAATAGATTGTATTCCCCTGTCCTACAGTCGGCCTCTCCTCTCCTGACATGGCTGATAACAGATAGTAATAGATTGTATTCCCCTGTCCTACAGTCGGCCTCTCCTCTCCTGACGTGGCTGATAACAGATAGTAATAGATTGTATTCCCCTGTCCTACAGTCGGCCTCTCCACTCCTGACATGGCTGATAACAGATAGTAATAGATTGTATTCCCCCGTCCTACAGTCGGCCTCTCCCCTCCTGACATGGCTGATAACAGATAGTAATAGATTGTATTCCCCCGTCCTACAGTCGGCCTCTCCCCTCCTGACATGGCTGATAACAGATAGTAATAGATTGTTTTCCCCTGTCCTACAGTCGGCCTCTCCTGACATGGCTGATAACAGATAGTAATAGATTGTATTCCCCTGTCCTACAGTCGGCCTCTCCTCTCCTGACATAGCTGATAACAGATAGTAATAGATTGTAGTCCCCTGTCCTACAGTCGGCCTCTCCTCTCCTGACATAGCTGATAACAGATAGTAATAGATTGTAGTCCCCTGTCCTACAGTCGGCCTCTCCCCTCCTGACATGGCTGATAACAAATAGTAATAGATTGTATTCCCCTGTCCTACAGTCAGCCTCTCCCCTCCTGACGTGGCTGATAACAGATAGTAATAGATTGTATTCCCCTGTCCTGCAGTCGGCCTCTCCCCTCCTGACATGGCTGATAACAGATAGTAATAGATTGTATTCCCCCGTCCTACAGTCGGCCTCTCCCCTCCTGACATGGCTGATAACAGATAGTAATAGATTGTATTCCCCTGTCCTACAGTCGGCCTCTCCCCTCCTGACATGGCTGATAACAGATAGTAATAGATTGTATTCCCCTGTCCTACAGTCGGCCTCTCCCCTCCTGACGTGGCTGATAACAGATAGTAATAGATTGTATTCCCCTGTCCTACAGTCGGCCTCTCCTCTCCTGACGTGGCTGATAACGGATAGTAATAGATTGTATTCCCCTGTCCTACAGTCGGCCTCTCCTCTCCTGACATGACTGATAACAGATAGTAATAGATTGTATTCCCCTGTCCTACAGTCGGCCTCTCCTCTCCTGACATGGCTGATAACGGATAGTAATAGATTGTATTCCCCTGTCCTACAGTCGGCCTCTCCCCTCCTGACATGGTTGATAACAGATAGTAATAGATTGTATTCCCCTGTCCTACAGTCGGCCTCTCCTCTCCTGACATGGCTGATAACAGATAGTAATAGATTGTATTCCCCTGTCCTACAGTCGGCCTCTCCTCTCCTGACATGGCTGATAACAGATAGTAATAGATTGTATTTCCCTGTCCTACACTCGGCCTCTCCTCTCCTGACGTGGCTGATAACAGATAGTAAAAGATTGTATTCTCCTGTCCTACAGTCGGCCTCTCCCCTCCTGACGTGGCTGATAACAGATAGTAATAGATTGTATTCCCCTGTCCTGCAGTCGGCCTCTCCCCTCCTGACATGGCTGATAACAGATAGTAATAGATTGTATTCCCCTGTCCTACAGTCGGCCTCTCCCCTCCTGACATGGCTGATAACAGATAGTAATAGATTGTATTCCCCTGTCCTACAGTCGGCCTCTCCTCTCCTGACATGGCTGATAACAGATAGTAATAGATTGTATTCCCCCGTCCTACAGTCGGCCTCTCCTCTCCTGACATGACTGATAACAGATAGTAATAGATTGTATTCCCCCGTCCTACAGTCGGCCTCTCCTGACATGGCTGATAACAGATAGTAATAGATTGTATTCCCCTGTCCTACAGTCGGCCTCTCCCCTCCTGACATGGCTGATAACAGATAGTAATAGATTGTAGTCACCTGTCCTACAGTCGGCCTCTCCCCTCCTGACGTGGCTGATAACAGATAGTAATAGATTGTATTCCCCTGTCCTACAGTCGGCCTCTCCCCTCCTGACATGGCTGATAACAGATAGTAATAGATTGTATTCCCCTGTCCTACAGTCGGCCTCTCCCCTCCTGACGTGGCTGATAACAGATAGTAATAGATTGTATTCCCCTGTCCTACAGTCGGCCTCTCCTCTCCTGACATGGCTGATAACAGATAGTAATAGATTGTATTCCCCTGTCCTACAGTCGGCCTCTCCTCTCCTGACGTGGCTGATAACAGATAGTAATAGATTGTATTCTCCTGTCCTACAGTCGGCCTCTCCCCTCCTGACATGGCTGATAACAGATAGTAATAGATTGTATTTCCCTGTCCTACAGTCGGCCTCTCCCCTCCTGACGTGGCTGATAACAGATAGTAATAGATTGTATTCCCCTGTCCTACAGTCGGCCTCTCCCCTCCTGACGTGGCTGATAACAGATAGTAATAGATTGTATTCCCCTGTCCTACAGTCGGCCTCTCCTCTCTTGACATGGCTGATAACAGATAGTAATAGATTGTATTCCCCTGTCCTACAGTCGGCCTCTCCTCTCCTGACGTGGCTGATAACAGATAGTAATAGATTGTATTCCCCTGACCTACAGTCGGCCTCTCCCCTCCTGACATGGCTGATAACAGATAGTAATAGATTGTATTCCCCTGTCCTACAGTCGGCCTCTCCCCTCCTGACATGGCTGATAACAGATAGTAATAGATTGTATTCCCCTGTCCTACAGTCGGCCTCTCCTCTCCTGACATGGCTGATAACAGATAGTAATAGATTGTATTCCCCTGTCCTACAGTCGGCCTCTTCTCTCCTGACATGGCTGATAACAGATAGTAATAGATTGTATTTCCCTGTCCTACAGTCGGCCTCTCCCCTCCTGACGTGGCTGATAACAGATAGTAATAGATTGTATTCCCCTGTCCTACAGTCGGCCTCTCCCCTCCTGACGTGGCTGATAACAGATAGTAATAGATTGTATTCCCCTGTCCTACAGTCGGCCTCTCCTCTCCTGACGTGGCTGATAACAGATAGTAATAGATTGTATTCCCCTGTCCTACAGTCGGCCTCTCCTCTCCTGACATGGCTGATAACAGATAGTAATAGATTGTATTCCCCTGTCCTACAGTCGGCCTCTCCCCTCCTGACATGGTTGATAACAGATAGTAATAGATTGTATTCCCCTGTCCTACAGTCGGCCTCTCCTCTCCTGACATGGCTGATAACAGATAGTAATAGATTGTATTCCCCTGTCCTACACTCGGCCTCTCCTCTCCTGACGTGGCTGATAACAGATAGTAAAAGATTGTATTCTCCTGTCCTACAGTTGGCCTCTCCCCCCCTGACATGGATGATAACAGATAGTAATAGATTGTATTCCCCTGTCCTACAGTCGGCCTCTCCCCTCCTGACGTGGCTGATAACAGATAGTAATAGATTGTAGTCACCTGTCCTACAGTCGGCCTCTCCCCTCCTGACGTGGCTGATAACAGATAGTAATAGATTGTATTCCCCTGTCCTACAGTCGGCCTCTCTCCTCCTGACGTGGCTGATAACAGATAGTAATAGATTGTATTCCCCTGTCCTGCAGTCGGCCTC
>CAMRHE010001595.1:0-68402 GCA_947044405.1 Leptodactylus fallax
TGCACACAGTATCTTGTCCCATAGTGGCCCCTGCACACAGTATTTTGCCCCATAGTGGCCCCTGCACACAGTATCATTCCCCATAGTGGCCCCTGTACACACTATTATTCCCCATAGTGGCCCCTGCACACAGCAGTATTCCCCATAGTGGCCCCTGCACACACTATTATATGTCCCATTGTGGACCACCCATGCACAATTATTATACTCTGGGGTCTTTTCAGACCCCAGAGTATAATGATCGGAGACCCAGGGGAGGATAGAAACATAAAAAAACAACGTTGCTTACCTGTTCCTCGCTCCGGTGCATGCCCGTGCGCTACTCCAGCCTTCTTCAATGTTGGACCAGGCCGGCGTCACGTGACGCGGGCCTGCGTCGCGACGCAAAATGACGTCCGCTGACGTCTGGGACGTCACCAAACAGGCCCGAAGCGCTGGAGAGGTATGTACATTGTTTTTTATGTTCCCTCACCTCCCCTGGGCCTCCGATTATTATATTAGTATAATGATAGCAGAGATTGTGGGGGTTCGGCCCGCGGCCTCACATACCGATCCCCGCTCCTTCTGACAGCCGCCTCCGCAGAATCAGAAGCGCAGGTGGCCATGAGCGGGACCCCGGGGATCTGTATGGGGCCCGTTACCTGCTGGGGTTACTCCAGCATGTAACGGACTATTAAAAAAAAAAAAAAAACACATCGGGGGCCCGTGGGGCCCCGTAATGTCCTGGGCCCTGTGGCAGCTGCTACCACTGCTACCCCGGTAGTTACGCCCCTGTTCCCATCATTATATATCACTTTATGAAAGCCGCCATCTTGTGGATGAAATACTTACTGCCTTATACTACTAGGATGATACTGAAGATTCTCAGGACAAATACTATCAGTAACTACATGAATAATGGAAACACAATCTTTATTACTAAATATTACACTAATAATTGTCCAACATCAATAAATCTCAGAATAAAGTGACATAAATCTCTGAGCACAAATCTGACAAGAACAAGTCCATTAGGATAACACACATCACATCTCATCTGGTGATGTCACCTCATTGATGTCCATAAAACTAAAGCTGGTCTCAGCTACAACCACAGAGAAGACATGAAAAGAGCTGAGCGGTGAGATATTTGTGTATGAGGAGAGGTGACTGGATGGGCACAATGTACCCCTTACATACCCCTAGAGATCTATAAGGGGCCAGTCCATAGGTGTCCCCATTATTCAGGGCTCTATGAGGGGAGTATACAGCTATGTAACTACTGGATGGAGCACAGAGATTTGACCTTTTTTCTCCGCACTTTTGATGTCTCGGTGACTGGTAGACTGTAGTGACATTTTATCATGGATTCAGTTCTTGAGAAACACATTTTATTGTTCCAATACATCATATAAGAGACACTTAGAAAATAGTAAGAAAGTGTTCATGTCCTTTACTACATAAAGAGATTGGAGACTTCTATGATGGAAAGACTTTATAAGGAATTTAGTATTTACACTGCTGATAGACAATGATTGACCAGCGGATGGCGCTCAAGGATTGTGAGAACCAAGTTCTTACCTTCCAATATCTCCTAACACTTGTAGTGACATTATATTCTAACATGGGATTTTATGGGATTGATCAATGATTATTGTCCTCAGAATAAAAGATCTAGAACTAGAAAGAATGAGAACAGGGATAGGAAGTTTCTATGTAATATCCAAAGAGCAGAAAGATGGCCCCAGAAAATGTGTTTTACAAGACAATGAGACAATGTTCTCCTCCATATAAACCATCTCATACAGGACAATACATAAAATATAGAGGAATCCCTGGTCCAGGACACAAGTATTTCATGGAAAACTCCAAACCACAAGGAGAAATCCCTCTTTTGTCTCTCCATCTCTGTATAGTGTTACTGACTTGAAGGCTGATATATCAATGACCTCCTGTCCTCTACTAAACCAGAGCTGTGACCTGTGCTGGCCATGTAACATGGATACAGAGGTCTCCATATCTGACTCCTCTCCAGGTTGGTTAAAATGGGTCTACCAAATCCCCCCAGACATAATCACTGCCCCGCTGTCCTACAGAGCACGTTACAGTGATAAATAATATACCTTTGTTGTCACTTATGTTGATGAGGAGAAGAACGTTGATGTTTTATGAATATGAGGCATTTGGTGCACTGTGGGCAGGGCCTTCAGTCCTCGGAGAACTGTGGGCGGGGCCTTCAGTCCTCGGAGCACTGATCTTGCTGCTCAAGTATGTCATAACATTGGAGGATAAACTCTCACAGGATGAGGTGATGGGCAGTGGCGGAACTAGGAATGGCTGAGTCCCAAGGCAAACATTTGACATGGCCCCCCCCCCAAGTCGCCACCCCCAACCCCCCCAAGCCGCCGCCCCCAACCTCCCCAAACCGCCGCCCCCAACCCCCCCCCCCCCCCCCCACACAAACTGCATTCCTGCGCACACTATTATGCCCCATAGTGGCCCCTGCACACGGTATTATGCCCCATAGTGGCCCCTGCACACGGTATTATGCCCCATAGTGGCCCCTGGACACGGTATTATGCAGCATAGTGGCCCCTGTACACAATATTATGCCACACAGTGGCCCCTGCACACAGTAGTTTGCCCCATAGTGGCCCCAGCACACAGTAGTTTGCCCCATAGTGGCGCCTGCACGCAGTAGTTTGCCCCATAGTAGCCCCTGCACACAGTAGTTTGCCCCATAGTAGCCCCTGCACACAGTAGTTTGCCCCATAGTGGCCCCTGCACACAGTAGTTTGCCCCATAGTAGCCCCTGCACACAGTAGTTTGCCCCATAGTAGACCCTGCACACAGTAGTTTGCCCCATAGTGGCCCCTGCACACAGTAGTTTGCCCCATAGTGGCCCCTGCACACAGTATTATGCCCCATAGTGGACCACCCATGAACGATTATTATACTCTGGGGTCTTTTCAGACCCCAGAGTATAATGATCGGAGACCCAGGGGAGGATAGAAACATAGAAAACACTGCAACTTACCTCTTCCTCGCTCCGGTGCACTCCTGTGCGCTACTTCGGCCATCTTCAATATCGGACCGGATCTCGTGCAATCTAGGCCGGCGTCGCAACGCATAATGACGTCGGCTGACGCCTGGGACATCACCAAACAGGCCCGAAGCCTGCGGAGAGGTGAGTTACAGTGTTTTTTATGTTCGCTCACCTCCCCTGGGCCCCCGATCGTTATACTCCGGGGTCTCAAAAGACCCCGGAGTATAACGATAGCAGTGATTGTGGGGTTCGCGGTAGCCACTGCCACAGGGCTCCGGGCCCCGTAATGTTCCGGGCCCTGTGGCAGTCGCTACCACTGCTACCCCGGTAGTTATGCCCCTGGTGATGGGGACTGAGCAGCAGGAGCAGTGCTCAGAGGAGCTGAAGCTCCACCCCTAGTGCACCAATTGCCTCATTTGTATAAGACTTCAAAGTGACAAAGGGACATATAAAACAAATATATATTCCTTATCCCTGTAACATGCTCTGTAGCCTGGTGGTAGGTGCTGAATATGATGGGGGAAGTGAGATTCCCTTTAAGGAATCCAATTACTTAAAAAACTGTTCAACACCAGAAAACTGGTGGACAAGGCGAGATAAATCCCCGCACTATGAGATTGTGAGTCTGCGGGAGCGGGGAGGGGGCTATTAACAGCTGAACACCCCATAGAGAAAGCAGGAATGGTTTATTACTGTATACACTGTATACAGAGCAGTCACTGAGCACTGTGTATATATCTATAGAGGCGGCCATGATACAGCACCCCCCAACATAGTGGTCATGTGACTCACCAGTGTCTCAGAACTGCAGGAGCTGCTGGGTCCTAGAGCTCTGCAGTGTATGCTAGGAGGCCGTATTCCTCCTATAACTAATGGATCAGCCCCAGTTATTGGGGAAAATCAGCAAATTAAAGCAAATATATAAGTAAAAGTGATATTAAAATGTTCACCCAAGGGTCAATAATGACATGGGGTATTGCATAATGTGTAAAATAAATAATGAAAGGACCAGTTAAAAGTAGTCTTCTAGGCTAGGTGGTCTTCTAGGCTAGGTGGTCTTCTAGGCTAGGTGGTCTTCTAGGCTAGGTGGTCTTCTAGGGTAGGTGGCCTTCTAGGCTAGGTGGTCTTCTAGGGTAGGTGGTCTTCTAGGGTAGGTGGTCTTCTAGGTTAGGTGGTCTTCTAGGCTAGGTGGTCTTCTAGGGTAGGTGGTCTTCTAGGCTAGGTGGTCTTCTAGGGTAGGTGGTCTTCTAGGGTAGGTGGTCTTCTAGGTTAGGTGGTCTTCTAGGCTAGGTGGTCTTCTAGGGTAGGTGGTCTTCTAGGGTAGGTGGTCTTCTAGGCTAGGTGGTCTTCTAGGGTAGGTGGTCTTCTAGGCTAGGTGGTCTTCTAGGCTAGGTGGTCTTCTCAAAGAAGATAGTTAATAGGGAAAATTTTAAATCTGTCACAGAAAATGTGGTCTTATAAAGGGGGTGGTATTTTGGAGAGGTTTTACTGTACATAAATAAAAAGAAAAAAATATGTCACTCCCACATCTACACTACAGGTTCAAGATCAAAACTATATGTCATCTACTTAAAAATTACCATAACGGGGGAAAATACTTATAAAATATATAAAAATATTTATTTTTATATATTTTATAGCAGCACTTTGTGCTATAAAACAAATGAAAAAGTGAAAACAACAACAACATGTTTCTTTTCTGCTTACATTTTCCCAGATAAAGAAAAAAATGCAAAAATAAAATTCAAAAATCAGCAAAAAAAGATGCACAAAATATATAAATAACATGAACAAAAAAAGAAAGTTCTAGCCCTCAAATCATCATGTACAAAAAAAATCTAAAATGTGGCCTTCATGGAACAGAGAAAATGGCCCAATCATACAGTGGTTAAATATATATACATTTTTTTTTTCTTTCTTGATATACTTTCTATTAAATTTTTCTCTATTTTGTAATTATGTTTTAGTTTATTCATCCAAAGTACAGAACAGAATAATCTTATATAGACATAGAGAGGAGGAGATAAGAGAGTGAGCAAGAAATATTATGTAATGCAAAGAAATCTTCAGATGAGTAAATTCTGTATATCTTGTCTTCTGATCATAGAAAGGACTTGTCATAAAGAGGCAATAAGTGTGATGGTGAGAAGTAGAAGATGATTTCCATGTGATATTTGTGTATCTGCTCTCAGGGGCCTCTCCCCAGGGATTACAGCTGGTATATAGGAAACATTGTACAGGTGACATCTCTATAGTCTGTGCTGTCACTCCAGAGACATAAAGATGGCTTCTCAGGGGCTTCTGCTGTGTGTCTTACTGATCTCTATTCATGGTGAGAGTTACTGACACAGTGTAACGTACAGCAGCACAGATATAGACATATTACAGCCATGATAGAAATACATTCATGTCTCCTCTTATTTCTCCTCCTCAGGATCCTGTGCACAGATTGTACTGACCCAATCTCCAGATTATATGTCTGTGTCCCCAGGAGATACAGTCACCATCTCAGTTACAGCCAGTACTGGTATAGGCGGCTACTTAGCCTGGTACCAACAGAAACCAGGACAACGGCCAAAGCTTCTTATCTATGATGCAACCACCCGACATACAGGAGTCCCAGACCGGTTCACTGGATCTGGATCTGGAACTTCATTCTCTCTTACAATCCGAGGAGTGACAGAAGACGATGCAGCAGATTATTACTGTCAGCAGGGTTATGACTATCCTCTCACACAGTGATACAGAGCCGTACAAAAACCTCCTTCCTCATTTCCTTGCAGAGAAGAATCATATGTTATATTATAGAGAAGAAGCTCAGATGAGACGTCTTCAGTGGTGCAGCCTCTTCTCATACACATCTATATCTTCTATATTCTTTTTTGAGACAGGAACCCTTTCCCCATTACAGTTTTTTATTTTTTTATTGACATGTTTTTTCCTATCCTCTTATACCATAAACCAACTTTAAAATATAACACCACAGAAAGTCATGTTAAGCAGTGCTCCATCTGTACGTCTATGTACAGGCACCTAGTGCTTGACCTACTTCATTGGTTTCCTTTATGCAGTTTGTCTATATAGATACAGTATATACAGATAGCAGGGAGATTTTGCTCGGTTCTTATAGAAGCCGGTGCTGATATTTACATCTGTTTTACATGGGATTTATTTATAGACTATTTCTTTTTTCTGTAGAAACACTTCAGTGAGAACCCAATGACCTGTGACGGCTCAGAAGATGATTTCTTTGTTTTTTAGACTGAACTGTAGGATTTGCTTCTATAGGATCTCATGGACAAGCTGTGATGTCTCCTGACTATACTGTATAATGTATCCAAGCAGAGAGAGAAGCTTTTGGGTTTTGCTCTTGTATTCAGGTGTTCCCTACACTGTATGGCGGCACTTCCGTATGGAGGCAAGAAAAAGACACAAACTAAGGAAACTGTGCATAGGCAGTCAGGAGGCCGTGGCTCAGCCTCTTGGCTGCCATAGCAACCCCTCGGAACCCGCAATCTTATCACTATTCATCATGGCATCCAGGGGGGTCAATCCGCAGGAGTCGGAGTATCTTCCCACTACGTCGGCTGTTCCATCCCTTGGCTGTGTAACTCAGCCAAGAGCTGTTAGTAATGCTGCAGGCACAGCCTCTTTGCTCGCAGCATTACAGCGCTCTGCTATTACTGTGCTGAGCGGTAACTATATGCTCAGCACGACTTTCTAGTATGGAGCAGAGCAGTAAGGGTTAAACTAAATAGAAAATTTATCATTTGTCATTATGTTATGTGATATTGTGTTATTTATTCAATAAACATGAATTTGTTTTATTTGCTTGTGAGTTTTTGGATGTAAATAGAGAATTTGTAAACTTACATTTCTGGGGTTGAGGATCAGGAGATACTTACAGTGAAGGTCAGTGAGGGGTCTGGAGACAATTTTTAGGCTGTCCGGTGATCATGTGGTGATCCATCCAGTTCAGTATTTGGGCTCTTCAGTGATGAGTCTAATCCAATGTGTATCCCTCACAAGAATTGCCCCCAGCAGTGCTGATAAGGTGAAGGTGAGGAGGTTGTGGTTGGGATGTTTTATTCTTCTATATTTTCTTGCTTATTTGTGTAGATAGTTAGAATTTTCTGCTCTTATGTAAAGACTTGTGGAGCAGGGAAGTCCATCTTGGACTCCTTACCCCATACTATAGATTCATGGGGGGAACTTAATTTTATGTGCTGTTGGTCAACTGAGGTTGGACTCACCTAATTTTAAGACCTTTTAAGCATTAGATTTATTATTATTATTATTATTATTATTTCCTGACATGTAAAACCAGAGAATTCAGAGGGTGTTTTTGTATTTCTTAGACTGTAATTAATGGGGTAGATTTATCAATCCCTCTATAAAAGAGGCATCCTGGTGTACCTGTGAATACAGACATGATGTCACTGATTGTTTTTCATATATGTTATATCTAATAGGCCCTAACACGTTACATACAGTATTGTTCTATATCACACTTGACTGACAGTAACAGCAGTAACTCATAATGAGTCTATGAGTAGATAGTAGAAATGGGCAAACCCCTCAGGATTCATTTTGTTTCAGGTTCGGATTGCTTGGGTCACAGATTTGTTTCAGGTCAAAAAGTTTGGTACAAACCACACCTTAAAATGGCTTAAAACATATTGTAGACCACTTTCAGGGCTCCTAGGAACCTATCTATAAAACATAGTGTAGAATACTCTTAGGGCTCTTAGTAACCTATCTATAAAACATAGGGTAGAATACTCTTAGGGCTCCTAGGAACCTATCTATAAAACATAGTGTAGAATACTGTCAGAGCTCCTAGAAACCTATCTATAAAACATAGTGTAGAACACTGTCAGGGCTCCTAGGAACCTATCTATAAAACATAGCGTAGAACACTGTCAGGACTCCTAGGAACCTATATATAAAACATAGTGTAGAATACTCTTAGGGCTCTTAGTAACCTATCTATAAAACATAGTGTAGATCACTGTCAGGACTCCTAGTAACCTATCTATAAAACATAGTGTAGAACACTCTCAGGGCTCTTAGTAACCTATCTATAAAACATAGTGTAGAATACTCTTAGGGCTCTTAGGAACCTATCTATAAAACATAATGTAGAACACTCTCAGGGCTCCTAGGAACCTATCTATAAAACATAGTGTAGATCACTGTCAGGGCTCCTAGGAACCTATCTATAAAACATAGTGTAGAATACTGTCAGGGCTCCTAGGAACCGATCTATAAAACATAGTGTAGAACACTCTCAGGGCTCCTAGGAAGCTATCTATAAAACATAGTGTAGAATACTGTCAGGGCTCCTAGGAACCTATCTATAAAACATAGTGTAGAATACTGTCAGGGCTCCTAGGAACCTATCTATAAAACATAGTGTAGAATACTGTCAGGGCTACTAGGAACCTATATATAAAACATAGTGTAGAATACTGTCAGGGCTACTAGGAACCTATCTATCCAATTTCTAGCTTTCTAAGGGAAACACAGTCGAAGTTATGTCAAAGTGAAAGTGTCATCATTGTACTCTGGGATCTTTTCAGATTCCAGAATATAATAGGTGGAGGCCAAGGGGAGGTATAAAAAAAAAAACATTCACACACACCTTTCTTTACTCTTTTAGTAATCTTTATGGCATAACGCTTTGTCTCAGCCTCCTCGGTGACATCATGCTTCCGGGGTCAGCGCTGAAGCCTATGATTGGGCCTCAGTGGTAACATGGGTACACCGAGCATCATGATGTCATGATGACATTATTGGAAGAGTGAAGAAATCAGGCGATACCTTTTAGAGGCTAACTGAGTATATTTATAAGTAAGCTTTCAGGAGTACTCGCTCCCTTCATCAGACATGGTGTGATACAAGAACTGAAAATTAACAGATTTTTATACACATGGTTTTCAAAGCATTTTAGAGTCCTTAAAAAAAATTGCAATCTAAGTAGAGAAGTTATTTACAACAGGTCAAAAAAACAGTCTGGAAACTTGTGGTGCGTGATGGAGGGATCAGTAATTCTTGCTATTATCTGTTTGCTATCAGGAGGTGATTTGTGTCCCTCACAGGTCACATATAGTGTGATTTGAAGCTGGCATGAATATTGAGTTCAGTTCATGGTTCAAACATAGTGTGACATGAAGCTGGCATGAATATTAAGTCCAAATTGCAGAGTTTGAAATTTTTGCATAAATTTGTACTCCATTTCTTTTCTTTTCTCCTGTGTCTTAAAATGTCCCATTAAAACCACAACCCGCAAATCTTCAATAGAGTGGTTTTCTCCGGAGAAATGTGCGGCCACTGGGAGATCGGTTCTGCTGTTATTAATGGTGGATCTGTGTGAGTTCATTCGTTGACTGAGTCTCTGCCCTGTTTCCCCCACATAGAGGCCTGTGGTGGGACATTGCACACACATTATGAGATACACCACATTGGAAGACCTGCAGGAAAATGTCCCCCTAATTCTGTGCACCTGTTGTGACTGTGGGATAGGTACCCTGTCAGCGGTGTGGATGTGCTTGCAGGTCATGCAACCCTGGGAGGCCTATCATTTCTGGCATTGGGACACTGACAGAAAACATCTCAGGTTGGGTGGAAAATCTCCTAAAACCCCTTGTCAGGGATACTCCAAGCTATATCCAGGACACCACTGACCTTCTTAACAAACTGAATGCCCTGGGCCCTCTACCTGAGGGTACCATTTTGGCCACCATGGATGTGGAATCCCTGTATACTAACATTCCCCACAAGGATGGAGTTGCAGCATGTCAGGTACACCTTGCAAAACAAAACCTCCCAACAGAACCAGTAACACAGCTCATACAATTCATCCTTAGCCACAACCATTTTACCTTTGGAGAGGATCTATATCTACAGCGAATGGGAACTTCAATGGGGACCAGATGTGCACCCCAATATGCAAATCTCTTTATGGCAGAAATGGAAGGAACATATTTATCAACATGCACCACCAAACCTATGATTTACCTTCGTTATATCGATGATATCCTTGTCATCTGGACTGCAGGTGAGGAGGCCCTACTTCAATTCCATAATGACTTCAATGACTTTCACCCGACCATCAACCTTAAACTTAGCTATTCAGGGAGTGAAATTCACTTTCTGGATACCACAATATACATTAAAGACCACCGGCTACTCACATCAATATACCACAAACCCACAGACAGAACGGCCTACCTGAGAAACGACAGCTTCCACCCCAAGCACACAAGACAATCTATAATCTACAGCCAGGCTATACGATACAATCGTATTTGCTCCGACAAAACAGACCTGGACAAGCACCTCCTGGATCTGAGGATGAAATTTCTCAGATTGGGATACAAACCAAAAGTGACAGACAACCAATTAAACAAAGCAGCAGCCATTAACAGAGACAGTCTGCTCACATATAGAGAGACCCAGAAAGAAGCCCGAGTGCCCCTAGTCGTCACCTACAACCCACAGCTGGAGATCCTACGAAGGATTGCCAAGGAGCTCCAACCTGTACTACATAGGGACAACAGACTCAAGGACATATTTCCAGTCCCCCCTCTCCTCTCCTTTCGACAACCACCAAACCTGAGGCGTATTATCGTCCGGAGTGCCCTGAAGGCCCCAACTGAAAATGGCACCTCACCATGCCTACATAAAAGGTGCATGACCTGCAAGCACATCCACACCGCTGACAGGGTACCTATCCCACAGTCACAACAGGTGCACAGAATTAGGGGGACATTTTCCTGCAGGTCTTCCAATGTGGTGTATCTCATAATGTGTGTGCAATGTCCCACCACAGGCCTCTATGTGGGGGAAACAGGGCAGAGACTCAGTCAACGAATGAACTCACACAGATCCACCATTAATAACAGCAGAACCGATCTCCCAGTGGCCGCACATTTCTCCGGAGAAAATCACTCTATTGAAGATTTGCGGGTTGTGGTTTTAATGGGACATTTTAAGACACAGGAGAAAAGAAAAGAAATGGAGTACAAATTTATGAAAAAATTCCAAACTCTGCAATTTGGACTTAATATTCATGCCAGCTTCATGTCACACTATGTTTGAACCATGAACTGAACTCAATATTCATGCCAGCTTCAAATCACACTATATGTGACCTGTGAGGGACACAAATCACCTCCTGATAGCAAACAGATAACAGCAAGAATTACTGATCCCTCCGTCACGCACCACAAGTTTCCAGACTGTTTTTTTGACCTGTTGTAAATAACTTCTCTACTTAGATTGCAATTTTTTTTAAGGACTCTAAAATCCTTTGAAGACCATGTGTATAAAAATCTGTTAATTTTCAGTTCTTGTATCACACCATGTCTGATGAAGGGAGCGAGTACTCCTGAAAGCTTACTTATAAATATACTCAGTTAGCCTCTAAAAGGTATCGCCTGATTTCTTCACTCTTCCACTACTTTCAATGGCTAACACGGTACAACATTATACTATGATGACATTATGACAGGCCTCAACGGTGACCCTGAGAGAATGACATCACCAGGAGAGCGCTGGACACAGGAGGCATAAAAGAAGTGAGAGAATGTGAGTATAATTTATTTTTTACCTTTCCTGAGCTCCACCTGAAGAGATCCCCAGAGTATATAATGCAGCGGCCATTTTAGTTCACCCAAGGCAAATCTCCATCTGTTCGGTGTCATAAGAAAAAACAAAACTTTTTGGAATATTCAGTTCAAACCCGGTTTGGTACGAGTACATAGATTTGTAGACGTCTGAATTGTTTTCTACATAACTATAGGCCTAGTGACCTTTCATGTTCTCTACAATGTGACATATTATATACTGCGGCAAGGTGACCCCCGTCATGACACTTAGCTGTGAGGCCGCCCCTCTGACAGTACGGTGATAGTAGCCAAATCTATTGCTGTCACTTTGACTCTACTAAGACTATCTTGCCATTAAAGAGCTTGAAAGGGGTTAAATAGAGTCCTAAAAGTCTTCTGTGCGTCATACACAACTTTTCAAGGAAGTCGGGGAACTTATGAAAGAGTGAATTTATTTGGAACAAATCTAATTTTATGGACAATTTGGTTAAACCTGAAATTAATTTTGGTAAAATCACTCATCTCTACATAAACCCCTCAAGTACTTGCACATGCATGCAAGACTTTAATCTATTCAGGACACAAAGTGGTTTCTTCCACATGTTAAATATTCCTGAGAGACACAAGGCTTTATAAATCCCCCATTTTTCTCCCCTCCACACCCGAGGTGTTCCTCTCCTTTGGACCATGTAATAAGATGACTCTGCTCCTCTTCATCTGATATCATGTGGTTACTCCTTCCATGCAGATACAAGTTACTGCCATCTCTCTCTTGCAAGGAGCCCTGGCGGAGGCGTCTGGTGCTGGTCTTGGCTTGCAGAGGTGTGTTACATTTAGGTAGCATTTTCTACTGCTCGCAGTTGTCAGCCCATTTCTGCTGCTGTTCTCCTAAGCCTGTATTTTACTACCTTGTTATTGTGGCCTTGCATCTGAATCCTAACAGAATAGTCCATCCAAATATCACCATATATCAATATAGAACAAATTCAGACACTTGCGGACCAAATGCAAGGAATAACCCAGCTAGTCCAAGGTTTTGCAGAGAGGATTCTACAACTGGAGAAATCTTTGTCTCAGCCTGTTACTTCAGCTGTTCTCAAGGAACCTAAGGTAAATCTGACTGATTGATTTTCTGGTGATAGAAAGTTTTTGCTATTTTTCGTTAAAGTTGCAAGCTGTATTTTTGTCTCCGGCTTCAATCTTCTGGTGATGAGCAGCAACGTGTGGTCATTATTATTTTGCTTCTGCAGGGTGACCCTCAGGACTGAGCTTTTTCACAAGATGCCCAAGCCCCAGAATTGTTTTCTGTGGACCGTTTTTTTACAGCGTTGGGTTTGCTGTATAATGAACCTCACCTTACAGCTGTCGCTGAATCAAACCTGATTGTCCTCCGCCAAGGTTGTCATCCAGTGGAAGATTATTGTTCAGAATTTCGTAGATGTTCTGTCCACTCTCAATAAATTGATCCTGCTCTCTGCTGCCAGTTTCGTCAGCGCCTGTCTGTTACCCGCAACCTGCATCTCTGGATGACACTATGATTCTCACCATTCGTTTGGACTGGCGTTTACGCAAATGTAAAACAGAACGAACCTTTAACTCCACTCCTCTGCCTCTGCTTGAGTTCACACCTAAGTCGCTCTATGAACCTATGCAGCTAGGATTCACTAGATCAACTCCTGACAAAACATAGTGAAGGGAAAAGGGACTTTGTTTCTATTGTGGAGATGCCAATCACTGGCTAAAGGACTGTCCTAAACATCTGGCTTCAGAACATCTTCAGCGCCTAGGTGGTTCACAGGTGAGCCACCTAGGTGATCAGGTACTGTCTTGTTTTTCTCAAAAAATGTTGTGTTCTGCTCAAGTATCTGCTAATGGTAAAACTGTTGCTGGTAAAGCATTTATTGATTGTGTTTCTGCAGCTAATGTTTTACACACTCGGGTTGCTAGACAGTTGGGAATCTCTATGCTTCCACTGGTGACTCCTGTCAATGTTACCACTGTGGATGGTACCCCACTATCTCAGGGCTCGGTTAAGTATGCCACTGCACCAGTCATTCTAGAAACAGACTCGGTGTATTCTGAAATTATTTCTTTTCTGGTTCTTGATAATTTTCCTGCGGAATTTGTGTTGGGGCTTCCTTGGTTATGCTTTCATAATTCAGTACTTGACTGGGAAAATGGGAGCTGGTTAAATGGAGCTCTAAATGTAATGCTTCTTGTTTTTCCTTGCCTGTCTCTACATCATGTGATGCCTTGCTTTTTCCTAAGGAATCAGTACATAATTCTGCTGAGACTTGTAGTACTTCTTTGCCCTTAGGGTCAATGCTCCTAGTTGTGACTCTCCTCCCGCCTGCAAGGCGATGAGTGATGAGGTGGACTTGGAGTCTAACAGACTGTATACAATCTGGGATCAGGATCTATCATACGTGAGAAGATACCAGTCTGCTTATAGTAGGAGGACTGATTCTATGGGGAAAATCTGCTGTCCTAAGTTCCGGAGATCTGTTTTGAAATCTAAGGGTCTGGTGGCCCCTCTTAAAGGATGGGGGTGCTGTCAGGATTCTCTATCCGGCTGCTGTACCTTTAACATTACCTGGACAACCTGCTAAGCTTTTGCAGTTCCAGAGGCTTCCTGGCTTGGTCCAGTTAGCAGCTGAGGCGGCCTATATAAGGCCACACCCTCCTGACTCATGGGCGGATTATTAGCGCTGTTATTGACCTGTTAGTTTTCTACTCCTGTTTTGCTCCTGACTTTGAATGACTACTCCTATACTGACCTATGGCTACATTCTTGGATTCTTCTCTGCCTTGCGATTTTGATCTGCCGTTCCCAATTGGATTTGACTATTGGCTTGTTTTTCAGACTCAACTTTGTCTCACGATTTGGTTTCTTGTTGCCCTCTTCAGCTGCTGACCCGTGATTTGATGGCCACTCTGTTATCTCTGTCCCTGTGAGTAAGTGTGGGGATTAGGTGTTTGGCATCTGCTGCAGTGCACCTATTTGTAGTACACTCATCTGTTTAGGTGAAAATTCCAGTCTTCAGATTCAGCTAAAGTCTGCGAGGAGCCCAGTGAAGGCGTCTGGTGCCAGTCTTGGCTTGCAGAGGTGTGTTACATTTAGGTAGCATTTTCTACTGCTCACAGTTGTCAGCCCATTTCTGCTGCTGCTCTCCTAAGCCTGTACTTTATTACCTTGTTATTGTGGCCTTGCATCTGAATCCTAACAAGTACAAGTGAATTTCACATCATTTGTAACATTGCTCCACTCTTGTCAGTTTGGGTTTTACCCTGTTAGTTAACCCTTGGAGCTGTCCGATGCTGATTCACTAGGGACGGGGATGAGACTTTTATTTGTTGGGCACCCAAACATATAGATGTATATAAAGTCCATACAATATCACATGTATATCCCAGAATCACAGATATTACAGAGTTTGAGACTGCTGATATTACAATATATACTGTCTATAGGAACATATGGAGACTGCTGATATTATACTATATACTGTCTATAGCAGGGTTCAGTAACCCCTGGTATGCATGCCAAGAGTGGCACACAAGGCATATTTCTCTGGCATTGAGGGGCGGCACTTAGACTAACTCGCCCAGCAATTTTGTTTGGACCAAAAATGGCTGAAACGAAACTGCTATTAATATACTCTGGGGTTGCTTCAGACTGCAGAGTATAATGATCCGAAGCCAGGGAAAGGTGATCAAACATTAAAAAAAAACAATGTTACTCACCTCTCCTGCGCTCCAGAGAGACTCCCTGTTCTCTTCGACGCTTCTTGCTGATGTCAGAGGCTGCTTATAGGGCCTCAGGGTTATGTCGGCTTTATGATGTATAATGACACCAAATATGACCCCTGAGACCCAATCAGCAGAAAACAGGGAGTCGCTACTATGATGTGTTTAGGGGTCACTATGGGACATTATTCTGTATGGCATTGTATTTCTGCACAAAATAAGCAGGCAGTTTTCCAATAAAAATGCATGCATTTTTGTGCAAAAATGCAAAAGGTGAATGCAGCTTTACCTCCAAGTGAAAGTACCAGTGGCTTAGGAATGGATACAGATATAGCTGCATCCAGATACATAGTGTGTCACTATGCTAAGGATTCTGCCACACGGTGCTCCAGGACCAAGGGCGTAAATACCGCGGTAGCAGCTGCCACAAGGCCCGGGACATTTTGGGGCCTGGAGTACTGTGGCAGCCGCTCCCGCGAACCCCACAAACACTGCTATCATTATACTTGGGGGTCTTTTCAGACCCCTGAGTATAACGATCGGAGGTGAGGGAAGGGAACATAAAAAAAACACTGTAACTTACCTCTCCTGCGTTCCGGCAGGATTCGGGCCTGTTTGGTGACGTCCCAGACATCAGCCAACATCATTATGCGTCGCGACACTGGCCTGGCTCACATGAGACCTGGTCTAACATTGAAGATGGCCGAAGTAGCACATCGGAGTACACTGGGGCCAGGAAGAGGTAGGTAACATTTTTTTTTTTTTGTATCCTTTTTTTGTTGTCTCCCATCATTGTTTTGTTGTCTCCCCAGAGTATAATAATTGTTCATGGGTGGTCCACAATGGGGCTTAATACTGTGTGCAGGGGCCACTATGTGGCTTAATACTGTCTGCAGGGGCCAAATGTCAAATGTTCGCCTTGGGGCCCAGCCATTCCTAGTTACGCAACTGTCCAGGATGTATACATTTAGCACTAATTGAGGGCTTTACATAGACTTTAATGGCTTCTAATGGGAAAGTACAGGTGCCTCCTGGGAAATAGCAGTAAATGCATGAGTCCTGAAGCATCTCGTGGCAGCACTTCTGTGTTATGGTTTGTGGTATATGACTTCAGTATAGGGGACATCAGACTTACAATTATTGCCTGGCATTCCAAGCACCTCATCTGTGATTTTTTAACTTAAATCGGCAAGTGTACAAAAAAGGTTTCCTACCCCTGGTCTATAGGAATATGTTGAGACTGCTGATATTGGGTAAAGTCCTGAAAACCAGATATTTCACAATCTTGCAATCACTCTTCACTCAGGCTGCAAATCACATGCCAGCATTGTCCACACACCCCAGATAAAAGCTGCCACTACCTATCACATTCAGGATCGATAGAAATTTAGGACACAAGCTCACTGCTCCCAGAAGTTAGACGGAAAACATATTTTATAAAGACATTAGATCTGTAGAGCATACTTGAACTAACACTAAAATGAATGCTTTAATATCAAATGGTTCAGTGCTTATGTAAAAAAGACAAACAAATGTGATATAGACAAGCAAAACAGTTGTAAAATAATAAAGGAGAAACAATTTTATAAGATATAGTTCTTCTCCAAAGATGTGAAAAACTTTTTCTTGGTATCAACAATTTTTGTAATGATGGGTCTCTGGCTGATGTTCTAGAAATGCCTTCTCTGTGTTTCTTTGTCAGGGCACCTCCCCCTAGTATGATGTGGAGATTGAAATGTTTCTTCTTTGCCAGAGAAAAGTGTGTTCTACCAGACCTCCCCCTCCCCTTCTCTGATGTCCAGGAAGACCTTTGTTTGTCTGGCAGTTTACAACCTTGTCTACACACATGAACAATATAATTCACTGACAGTGTATACAAGTAAGGATTTCATAACAGTGTTGAACATTTCCTAGTTTATAGAATGTGGCAGCGAGGAGAAGACACTTTATATAGATAGAAGAAGGGAAATCTGTGACTAGGACTGGAGCAGTGTCATCTACATGTCATGTCATCTGGAGGATTTACATATTTCCTGTGTGACATCATCTCTCAGACTATTCCCTGGAGATTTCATGTGATATAAATAAGACATGAAACCAATGATCTGTGTCTGTGAGCGTCCAGAACAATGAAGATGGTTTCCCTGAGATATCTGCTCTGTGTGCTGTATCTTTACATACAAGGTAATGTCCAGTGAGGTTTCTACTATGTGGGATAGATGAGAAGAAATAGGACATGACTATATACATGTAGTAAGAGGAGAATGATCACATGTCATTTCTAGCAATGATTCTCACCATTATCTCTTCTCTTCCTGCTCCAAGTTTCCAGTGGACGGATCCCATTGACCCAATCTCCAGATCTCATCACTGTGTCCCCAGGAGAAACAGCCACCATCTCGTGTAGAGCCGGTGACACTCTATATTCCAGAGGAAATCAAAAGGATTTCCTAGCCTGGTACCAACAGAAACCCGGCCAGCCTCTAAAACTACTCATCTATAATGCCAGCACTCGACAATCTGGAATCCCAGAGAGGTTCACTGGATCTGGAACTGGAAGTTATTTCTCTCTTACAATCCGAGCAGTGACAGAAGACGATGCAGCAGATTATTACTGTATGCAGGCTAAGTATTTCCCTCTCACACAGTGATACAGAGCCGTACAAAAACCTCCTTCCTCATTTTCTACTATATGACAAAGAAGTATACAGAATAAACTTCATTCAGGTTTTGAGGTTTTCACACTGAGCAGTGGACTTTAACATAATTCATATCCATAGATTAAATATTTCCTATATTTATTTTTGGCATACGTTTTTATTAGATTATGTACATATAAAATAGTTACAAACAATGGTGCTATATATATATATATATATATATATATATATATATACAGTATATTGTAGTTACTGGTAATGACGTTATAAATGTTGTGCTATTGTGTTGAATTGTTTTCAAGGCAAACTGAAATCTTTAACTAAACTGGAGATCAATTGAATGTGGGCACATGTGCAAATGGGAAGACATGTGTTACATAATATATTATGTATTACAGCTTAAAACTATGTCATACTTGCTTAAGATTGAGCTAAATATATTGTCTTTTCAACAAGAGAATCTACAGGATATTTAGCTGAATTTAGAAAAAAAAAAATGGACACAACCAAAATGGGAGATGAAGAATAGAAGGGCCTTGGTGTCCTCATTTGCTTCAACATGGAGTAAATATAAAGTATCCAATAGTGTATAGATGTGTCCTCCATTACCCATCTCCTTGACTGGACAAGAGGATGGGTAAAGGGTACCATATCCCAGATACTCATATCTTAACATGCCCAGTCAAACCTACATCAGGGTACGGCTGCTGTGTTGGTCAGTAACCACATTGCTTTAATAGTGATCTATTCACCTTGTTATTTATGCTAATACAGTTTCCGACTGGGTGCCTAGGGTCCACCAGTAATATTCATTCTGGGGACCCACTATACAGCTACATGCAAATATTTCTTGATACTTATTCACAATTTTCTAAAATTTCCCCAGTTGCTAGTAGTATAATGTTGTAACGTGTTAGCCATAGAAAGTAGTGGAAGAGTGAAGAAATCAGGCGATACCTTTTAGAGGCTAACTGAGTATATTTGATAGTAAGCTTTCGAGAGTGCTAGCTCTCTTCTTCGGACATGGTGTAATGCAAGAAACTGAAAATTCACACTCTTTATACACACACAAGACATGGTTCTTCAAAAGGATCTTGGAATAACAAAATGCAATATAAATAGAGAAGTTATTTACAACAGGTCAGGAAATAAACAGTCTGAGAAACTTTGTGGGGCGTGATGGAGGGATCTGTTATCTGTTATCTGTCATGTGGTGATTTGTAACCCTGACAGTTCATACATAGTGTGACATGAAACTGGCATGAATATTAAGTCCAAATTGCAGAGTTTTTTGCATTAACTTGTATTCCCATTCCTTTCTCTCCCAATAAGTGTACTGTGCAATGCCAGGGTGAGATGGTGGCTATCTGACTCAGGGACCCACCGGGGAAGTCACCCGTTCACCTGTGGGCCAGTCCAAGCTTATGGCACTACCAAGATTATTAGTGTTTACTGTCAGATATATTCTATCTGCCTCTGATGCTAGTCATGTTCTAGTTACCTGATATGTATCTGCACTTTCATATATGGCCATATCTTATGTTAAAAACATAAAATGCAATAAAGTGCAAAATCTACAATTGATCAACAGTTAAAACATTAGTTTTATTCCAGTTAAATAAAGCAAAGTGAAATACTGTAAGAAATGAGAAATCTCATTCACACAGTTAAACTTGGACTAATCACTTATCTTGGTTCTTTTCTCATGATCTTGAGAAGTTCTAGAGGTCAATAGAAAAATCTTTATTAGATCAGCAGCAGAATCTCTGTTGAGGTGACAGGAACATCTACATCTGCCAGTGTCAGCTTCACAAGATGTTTGTGGTGTTAGTGGTAAACCTCTGGAGGGTTCACATCATCAGGGAGCAGTTTGGGAGCTGAATCTGGTATATCCCCATTCTACTGTTTGTAGGTATATAAATCTCATCTTGTTCTGTTAAAGCAAAAAGCACTTGATATATGAGACCTATCCCTGATAATGCCGCAACCCAGATGGAGGAGACCGAAGGATGGGAGTTGTAGTGGCGGATGATGTGCCACCTGCTAGGCCAAGCACACTTAGCCAAACACTCCAGCCGCACTCCTGGGCCGGACAGAGTCGAGTGGGGGTCCTGCAGCACTACTGGATGGTGGTGGTAATATTTTCCCTGGGGCACTTCCAGTTGGAGAGGGGACCTCTCCTCTCTGAGCCGGTGTGATGTTGGTCGGAAGGGCCCTGATGATAATGCAGGCATGACTCAGGAGGCCAGAGATAACAGTTAAAACCAGATAACAGTTTATTTTGGCAACTTGAACAGAAGTAACGGCAGCTTCCAAATGGGAGTAGTAGTATAACACTGTTCAATCCCCCAGCCTTGGTGTTAGGATGGTGCCCAGGGATGTTACAGGCTCTATGGTATACTTCCCAACTACTCCTCCTCTCGTGCCTCTCCCAGATGTGGATGCTGGGGATAGTGGTGCGGGGAGAACTGACAGATGTCCGGTTACCTTTAGACTAGGCCTGAACTCATTCCTCTTTTCAGGGTCCACTCCTGATCCTCTTGGCATGGCACAGATAACGTCCAATACTGAGGACAGCAGCAACTCCCTTAACAGGGCTGTCTCTCGTTGAGCCTGGGGAAAAATATAATCCTCCTTGAGGCTGTAAGGCTAGCCGTTGGGTCTCAGTCCAGAAGCTGGGTGCAGGGATGCCCTGCACTCTGTACTACACACTCTCCAATATGAGGACCAACGGTCGCTGTGGAGACTAGAGTTTCCTACAACCCTGCCCAGTGGCCTGTGATTGGCCAGGGCTGATCCAAGGCAAAGGTTTTAACAGTGAGGGGGAAATAACAAGGGAAATCTGCAAAACAGTGACATATAACATATAACATAAAGGACGGGACATACCAACATAACCCAGAGGCACAAAAGACAAACAGTTAAAGCAGTAGCACTCTGGAATGCCACAATAAAGGTTACATTTATCCACAGAATATATTACACACCCTCTAGACTAATTTTATTGGGCAGCCCTATCATCATTGGAGTGCCCCTGGGATAGAAGGCCAATGGAATAATACTCCATATGTTTAGGGTTCTGTAGAGCTACTGGTGTGTGCTTCTCAGGTTCATCAGACTCACTCGAGAGTACTCAAGAATTGTGAATCTCAAGGGTTCTGGATAACAAGACTCTTGGATCTCCAGTTGTCTTCAGACTGTGTTTTTGTAACAGAGGCCTGCAGAGACTGACAGTCACGCATCAACCTCCCTCTCCCAATTGTTTTCTATCCCTATCCTATATTTTTAGGGAGAAAATAGGGAAAAAAACAAGACATGGAATTCTCACCCATAGGAGAAGGTAAATACTGTAGAAACTGTCTAAATTTTTGCTCCATTTCAACAAGCCGTGTATGACACTGTGTTTGTGTTAGAAATAAACCTGGGACCTCTACAGTTGCGACTGTGAGGTTGCCAGTCTTTTCTTAACACTTTCTGTTTTTATATGTGTTCCCCTTTAAGAACTGCTCGTTTTTCTGTCCCGAGTCTTTATTAGGCGACTTTGGTCTTTTCTTCACTGCTGGCTATTCAGTATTCCTGGTGGTTAAGCTGTTTGAACTTGTACCTGCTCGTTATTTGTGTCTGACCTCTGGCTCCGTTATCTGACCTCGTCTCTGCCTTCCGATTCTGCCTTTATGCTCCTCTCTGTTACTACCCCTGCTTGCCTCCAAGACTTCTCTCGCTGATACCGATTTTGTACCATGCTGATCTCACACTGCCAACCAGACTGTCGACTATTTTCCTGCCAGATTCTCTTGTACTGCGCTAACCTCTCGTTACCGACCGGAACGACGACCATGATTATTACTCTGTCATCTAGACCTGCAGCTGAAGCTGCTGATACCTGTGGTGTGCCGAGCTTGCTGTGCGCTCTCAATTGCTGCTAATTCTGGCTGAAGGAATCTGCCAAGTCTATCCCCACCACTAGGGGCTCTGGTGAACACGTCCGGAGGCTGGACTTGGCTCTGTTGTGAGGCACAGGGTGCTTGAAAGTGTTATACCATAGTTTCTAGTAAGTACCTGGTTTCTGGAACTAACTGTCCGAGTTTTGAACTGTTTGACCTTAACAGTTTGGTCTGACACTATGCCTTTAACACGCATGAATTGGGATCTTGGTAAAGAATTTTTGGTGGATTTGGGGTGGCGACTAGAAAAATGTAACTGTTATGATCTGTTCATTTGTGGAAAATGTCAAAGCCACACAACATATCTGCGACAGAGTATCCAAACACAAGTCCACAATTCGCAATAAAAATCTTCTATTACCCATACCCCACCATTTTCATGAAGCTGGTTACCGAGTTTCTCAACTTAAGTATTGGAACATGTTCCACCACCACAATGTGTAGGTAACAGAGTTACACTCCTAAGACAAAGAGAATCATTCTGGATTCACAGATTGGATTGCCTATCACCAAGGGACCTAAATGCGGGAATTGGGAATATCTCATATTCTCAGTTGAGACTGAGTGGTTTTAAGACCTAAGAGCATGCTCCAGTACCCCGAAGAGGAGGGGACAGGATCCAGACTCTTAAACGTAGAGAAGCATTCTGGATTCACAAGCTACAGACGATGGAACCACTCGGTCTAAACCGAAAATACGAGATATCACCATTCATATAATAAATATACCCATGTTTATTTATTTCTTGGTTGTACCAGTATCTTAATTGTTTGAATTCTCATTGATCTTTTATCATACTAATGTACCTATATTTTATTACAGATGTGTTAGAACTACTACTCCCATCGTCCAATTTTGCTTTTCTAAATTTAGTATCCTTTATCCCTTTAACATAGATATTGTTTATCATGTGATCTATATGTACCACATCTTCTATCTCCCCCCTCCCCTCTCTTCTTCTTTATTTTTTCCCCTTCAATTTCTCTGTACCATACCTTTTATCTCCTTTTTTCCCCTCTCCTCTTCTTGTTCCCATTTAACTATTCTGAGTACTCTCTCCACTCCCTTTCTTTCTGCTTTCTGTTTCTATTTCTTCTCTTCCTCCACTCTGGAGTTCTGTTTTATATCTTTCCCTTCTGCATCTTACATATTTGCATTGTGTCCTCCGTTTTGCTGGTTTTCCTATGGTACTTCCAGTTATCCCGCCCCATTTCCGGCATCTGGGCACTCCCATGTGTGGCAAATGCACCACTATTCATTGCACATGCGCAATCCATCCCCCTCTCGCAAAATCAGCGCATAGGCAATACCTATAGCGCAGGCGTGCTGCACACAGCGTCAGATGACGCTGCTCCAGGCCATGGCTATTTAAGGGTGGCACTAGCACATGTTCCTAAGCGTCATCCCTAACAAACGCTATCCACGCTTCCTGGCAGCGCTTCTATTCTGCATCTCTGGACATTACAGCGCTACCCAAGCTTCATGCTAGTGCTATTTCTCTGCATATTTTGGCTTCCTCTACTGAGTAAGAATTCTTGTATCCTCCACATATCTATTAATAGTGGACAACTTTTAACTTATATCTCCCTTACCTCCTTAGCCCTATAACCATTATACAATTACTGCCTTACCCTCTATAGTACTTGGATACCTCCTTTGGTAGGTATCTTGCAATCAAGTGATTATAAAATTTTTTTACAGAAGTGCCTCTTTCTTTTCTCTATTTTCTCATATCTATCATTGTGTGCTACAGTTTTTCTTAACATTTCCCATACAGTTCATGTATATTTGGACACTGACACACATTTTGTTTTTTTTACCCGTTTACTGAAACATATTCAAGTTATAGTTATATAATGGATATGGACATAAAGTCCAGACTTTCAGCTTTCATTTGAAAATTGGATGAAGGGTTTAGGAGTTTCAGCTCCTTAACATGTGCCACCCTGTTTTTAAAGGGACCAAAAGTAATTGGACAATTGACTCAAAGGCTGTTTCATGGACAGGTGTGGGCAATTCCTTTGTTATGTCATTCTCAATTAAGCAGATAAAAGGCCTGGAGTTGATTTGAGGTGTGGTGTTTGCATTTGGAAGATTTTGCTGTGAAGAAAACATGCAGTCAAAGGAGCTCTCCATGCAGGTGGAACAAGCCATGCTTAAGCTGCGAAAACAGAACAAAAAACATCTGAGAAATTGCTACAGTATTAGGAGTGGCAAAATCTACAGCTTGGCACATCCTGAGAAAGAAAGGAAGCACTGGTGATCTCATCAATGCAAAAAGACCTGGACGCCCATGGAAGACAACAGTGGTGGATGATCGCAGAATAATTTCCATGGTGAAGAGAAACCCCTTCACAACAGCCAACCAAGTGAACAACACTCTCCAGGATGTAGGCGTATCAATATCCAAATCTACCATAAAGAGAAGACTGCATGAAAGTAACTACAGAGGGTTCACTGCACGGTGCAAGCCACTCATAAGCCTCAAGAATAAGAAGGATAGATAGGACTTTGTTAAAAAACATCTAAAAAAGCCAGCACAGCTCTGGAAGAACATTCTTTGGACAGATAAAACCAAGATCAACCTCTACCAGAATGATGGAAAGAATAAAGTATGGAGAAGGCATGGTACAGCTCATGATCCAAAGCATATCACATCATGTGTAAAACATGGCGGAGGCTGCAGTGTGATGGCTTGGGCATGTATGGCTGCCAGTGGCAGTGGTCACTAGTGTTTATTGATGATGTGACACAGGACAGAAGCAGCCGGATGAATTCTGAGGTATTCAGAGACATTCTGTGTGCTCAAATCCAGCCAAATGCAGCCAAACCGATACATAATACAGATGGACAATGACCCAAAACATAAAGCCAAAGCAGCCCAGGAGTTTATTAAAGCAAAGAAGTGGAATATTCTCGAATGGCCAAGTCAGTCACCTGATCTCAACCCAATTGAGCAGCATTTCACTTGTTATAGACTAAACTTCAGACAGAAAGGCCACAAACAAACAACAACTGAAAACCGCTGCAGTAAAGGCCTGGCCGAGCATTAAAAGGAGGAAACACAGCGGCATCTGGTGATGTCCATGAGCTCAAGACTTCAGGCAGTCATTACCAACAAAGGGGAACAACCAAATATTAGAAATTAACATTTTATTTACAATTATTTCATTTGTCCAATTACTTTTGAGCCCCTGAAATGAAGGGATTTATTGACCTAAATTTATATCCTTGTGTGTACCATAGAGATGATACGAATTCCCCAACTATGTCTCAGCTGTATGCTTCCTTGTGTAACATGGCATTCTGGTTTAGATATCATACTCCATGTTTGACCATATCTATATATTTACTGCCTATGCTAATTTTATGGTTTAAACCTTCCCAGCTATTCTGATTGCTCTTTCCTATCGTGATCCATTATCTATCACCCACATTTAACCCTATGTTATCCTCATTGTGTTATTAGCCATAAGCATTACAGGCTACTATAATTTTTGCTTTTACCGCTCCTTGTTTAGGCGATTTGACCTTCATATCCTCAATACATATCTGTTGTATGATTCTATTTTTGTGACAATTTATGTAGATTTGTCTGTGTATATATATGTAAATAATGTTTGCTCACTTTTTTGTACTATGCACCTTTTGTTGTACAGTCTGATGAAGGTCGATTATACTGGAATAAACGTTACTACATACTCTACGTTGTATCACGTGTGAAAATAAAAACCAAGAATTTGCATAAACTACATTCTGGAGAGTGAAATCCTTTCCATTTTAGATATTCTGGACTGGGACTCTATTTCCACACCTTAGTGGAGTGCAGCCTACACTTCGCAATATTGTCTTTATAGATATCCATTGAGAAAGGTTTCTATAAAAGACCAAAATGTCTGGCATGTTATCTGTGATACTGATAATCTATACTTCCTGCGAGATCAGGTTGTCTTTTCACATTAATAAAGAAATCACTTTTGGTACGAACTTTGTTGAGTGCCGTGAATTACTACATATTGCTAGGATAGACCAGTGATGGTGGAGTCTGTGCTCTGGATCACTCTCCAACCCTCAGAAGAAAGAGGCCGCTTGTCCTTTGGATTGTCACTGACATAGCGCCAACCCAGAGCAGATGCCGTGTCTTCTATTACAATATGGATCCATTCATGTCCCTACACAGAACTGGGTCAGGATTAGTCCTGGATAGGAGCAAAGCCAAAGAGACGGCTTCACTTACTGTAACATCGTACTGTGTCCTCTTCATTGTAGAAATCACAAGGCCCCATGAAGAAGAAGAGGAAAAGGAAGAGGTGACTGATGTCAATGTCACTAGATAAATTCACAGGAGAAAGGGAAGGGGGCGCTGTGTAAGCTGTGGGGTACACCTATATACACTGTACACCTATATACACTGTACACCTACAAGCAGGTAAGAATTATTGAAGGTATTATAGTTATGAGGATACTATGTTTATATTTATAGACCTGTTTGTCCAAATTAATAAAGTTTTAAAGCCATTTTTGTAACTTTATATCAGATTAATGTGTTTTTTTTTTAGAGAATTTTTATTGTGATTCATTTTTACTCAGTAATACTGACTTATGAAGAGCTGCCATAACAGACTTTTATCACAAGAGAGAGTCTGGGAGCAATGACTGGGAAATCTGGGCTGGGCTCACAGTTATCTAACAAAAAAATTACTCTGTTAGCACCAATTTTAATCTTAAATCCAGCATTTGCGGAGATATATTTTAGTGATAAAAGTTTTCTCTGATCTCTGCTGTGTGGGCAGGACTATGGCTGTCACTGATAGCGCCCCCCTGTGTGTGCTCATGTCACCACAAGATCTGTGCGGGAATTGATCTCTGCCAGGGACATGGACTATGGGATGGAGGTCAGAATCACTGAATGGATCTTTCATCGCCATCCTGAGCTTCTGTGTAGAATTAATGGCCGCTCATCCATGTGACATGATCTATACAGTATGTACAGGGGAGTCGCTTCAGTAGTAAAACCTAAGACCAAGAACAACTCAAAGTTCCTGTTTTATATTTGTTTAGAGGCTGTCACATTGTAACCACAGAATTTCCATGTCCCCAGTATTTCCATAGCCAGTCTCTGGGGGGTCTCCTGTAACCTCCCCCTGTCACTCTCTATATACATCTCATTGTACACATTGTCTCATCTTATACTTTGTATCTGACACTCCACAAACATCAAGATGGTTTCTGGCAGTTATCTGCTGGCTGTGATCTTCATTTCTATTCAGGGTGAGAGATTCGGATCATTCCAGGATTGTGTGTAGAGAAATCTATACAGTGGGATCCATCATCAGATCAGGATTTCTAGGAATAGATCCAGACATTTATCAATAATGAATATGTCTCTTCTAATCCTCAGGATCCTGTGGAGAGATTGTGGTGACTCAGACTCCAGATGATATCTCTGTATTCCCAGGAGATACAGTCACCATCTCATGTACAGCCAGTCAAAGTCTCCTCTCTAAATCAAAAGATTTCCTAGGCTGGCACCAACATAAACCCGGACAACGGCCAAAGCGTCTTATCTACAATGCATTCAACAGACATACAGGAGTCCCAGACCGGTTCACTGGATCTGGATCTGGATCTTCATTCACTCTTACAATCTCAGGAGTGACAGAAGACGATGCAGCAGATTATTACTGTCAGCAGTATTATAGCGCTCCTCTACACACAGTGATACAAAAACCTCCTTCCTCACTGAACAGTATAACATGGTATAGCTATAAATATAACACAGCAGGTGTGAATCACATAGAATTTCCTGTTATGATGTCTGACTTTCCCATCATGCTTTTCTGCCACCTGGCTGATATGATATAATGTAATCTGTTTCGGCCTCTGCAGTGCTATATCCTGTTGGTATATACTATATACATATATATATGCAACAGATAGACTTATTTGTGTGCAGGAGGAGTTTACATCTATCTGACAGTAGATGGCGATGTTATTAGTGTTATATGCTGAATAGAGTGTAATGGTATGCTATGTGAGACTTGTTGTACCTTGCTTTTTATCTCTCTATTGTAAAAGGTCCTATTTACTTTCAAGTTTTGCTGTGTTAACGTTTTGATGCTGTTTATCTCATGTTCTAAGAAGTAAATGCTGATTATCCCATATAATCTACTCTCAAGCTTCTTCTGTGACACAACTATGCCACGGCCGCTTACTCCCCGCTCGCCCCTCCCCCCCCCCCCCTTATGTCTGGGGGAGTCTAAGGCAGGTGGTAGGTGTAATTCTAAGGAGTAGATAAGTAGATAGTTAAGAATTTATATCCTTGAGATCAGCTAGTGAAGCTGCTCTACCTTATTTCAGAGCCACCTGTCCCACTTTACTTCAGAGTATATAGTTCGGTATGTGTTACCCCTATATACTCACAGGACCTAGCTAGTAACCGTAGTTAGGGATCCATATATATATATAGTTCAGGGCAGTGATAGGTTAGGCTTCCGAAGGCCAGCTAGCTAGTTAGAGGCCCGGTGGCACTAGTAGTTTAGCTGCCAGGTTAAGGACTCAGTGTTAGGGTAGTCAGGCCTGCATCTACTGCCGTCACCGTCGCCCTGTTTGCTGCCTGTGAAGAATCTCACCATCATCATCATCTCCTGATCGGCTGTCTGTCATCTCCTGGAAGAATCCGAGGATCCACAGTCATCCACAGGGGCCCCTGCATCTCTTCTGTTGCCTGGAGGTATTGTGCACTGGACTCTTGCTATATATTTATATATTTACCCGGGTTATTTAACTTAAGGGGTTGGGGGGTTGGGGGTTGTTGTTGTTGTGGTGTGTTGTGGGTATTTTTTTTTTTTTTTTTTTTTCTTTTTTTTTTTTTTTTTTTTTTTTTTTTTTTTTTTTTTGTTTTTTTTTTTTTTTTTTTTTTTTTTTTGGTGTTGTTTTTGTTGTTTTTTTTTTTTTTTTTTTTTTTTTTTTTTTTTGGTGGGGGGGAGGGGGGCTTCTTGTTTTTTTGTGGGTGGTTGTTTGGGGGGGGGGGTTTTTTTTTTTTTTTTTTTTTTTTTTTTTTTTTTTTTGGGGTGTGTTGTTTTTTTTTTTTGTTCGGGGGGGGGGGGGGGTGGGGGTGGGGGGGTGGTTGGTTATTCTCCCCCCTCGGGGGGGGGGGGACACAATCTATACCCAGTCATCTGGCTGGTCTGCAGGTTTAACTGCCACCTGGCCAAGTTACTGGTGGTGCAGTCGCTGCCAAGTCACTTAATGGAATCCACTGCGTTTTGCCAACTGATAGCAACGCGCAGCCTCCATGAAGATTACCTAGCTGCCATTATTTCTTGAGGAAAGTTATCCCTGCCTAATGTCAATGTGGGCCTCTCCTTGTAAATAACCTTGTAAACAACCATGTAGGGAAAGGTGTGGAGCATAAATTATGGGCAGGGGACAATACATTAGCTGTCATGGCCCACTGGGTCGATATTTTGAGCATCAGAGGCCACAGTCTAGAAACACAGCCTGGCCCGGTGCTTTGTAGTACTGACATCACCTCACAGGTGCAGGGCGGGTACAGTTTCAACACCAGGCTTGACCCATCTGTCTCTTCCAGTTCCTACACACAGGACCATTTCACACCCCAACTTCATCAGGACAAGCCATTGGCTCCATTCCCTCTCACTCATTTAATGGTTGTAAGGTGAAACACACGGAGTGACACTTTTGCAGTTTTGATAGTGTGCACCAAATTTTTCTTGAAATTATGTCAATTGCCAATCAGTCACTACAGTAGTTGGTGCTGCATTGGCACCCATAGCAGCAGAAAACCACAGACACAATGATCACCTTTGACAGATAGTCCAGTTTTTTTCAGCTGTCAGCCAGGCCAGGCATGCTGATAGCACACCCCAAATATTTCTGGAAATTTTGGGAATTGTCACTCCGCCAACATGGAGTGACAATTCACCCAGGTTCTTTTCTGCCTCCCAAGTGTTGTTCTCACAGTCATAGAATGCATTCCAGTTCAGAAGATATTCTAGATTTTTCAGCTGCTAGGAAAAACACGTCTCCCTTTATCATCGTCTTCCATTTACTGAACTGATGCTGGCTGCTACTCATAAATAGCTACCACCACATTCCAACTAGGATGTTTGGAATGAGCCGTGGTTTGTCCCAAATATTCAAAATTGTTCGGTTTTTAAGAAAACCAAACAAATGGCGATTAGCTTCAGACAAATAAAAGTGGCCATGCTATGTAAAAATGGCCACCGCCACGTGTTAGACCAGGAAGTACAGAACATTCAGTCTCATTTGTTCAGTGACTCATACATTACATGATAAAATCTGACAGCCTCTCAGCCAATAGACAGTAACAGGAGGACCTTACAGTGCTTATGTCATATGGACTATATAAGGTTGTGCATTTGTTTTCATCTTCATTTGCTGGAAATGGTGGACCTGCACACACATCTGTGTTTTAGTTCACTGCATCTCATAGCTGTTGGTTCCTGTATGCTAAGCCAGTTCCTGTGGCCAGCACCCATTTGCTTGCCAGTGCAGTCTCTGTTTTTGCACTTTATTAGTTAGCTAGGCTATAGGCAGCACAAGTCATAAAATTGAACAATAGTTATAGGAGTACTTAAGTAATCAAGAAATAATTATACATAGGCAGATTAGTAGTGCTGGAATAGAATTGAGTTGAGTAGACAGACGTAAATAGGACAGGTTCAGTGAGTGAGCCTGCTGCAGACAGTTAACCCTTTTATTGTCAGGAAATAATCTTTATTGTCTGACAGTACTGGCTGCTGTGGGAATAAAGAAAATTCATCTCTATACATTCTTTAAAGAGGATCTTTCATGCCCTCAGAGATGTGCTGTAAGGCCCATCTTTCTGATAGTGGAGAGATATCAGTGCCAAAACTAATGGCACCAATATTTCCAGCAGCGGAGCGCATACCGGGAAAGTTGAGAGAGCCCTATCGACTTTCTAGTGGTATGTTATACAGCAAAGGGCTGCGCAAATCTTAAAAAAAAATAACTCTGTTAATTTATTTACAAGTGGTTTCTTGTTGTTCACAAAATATACAGCCCTGAGCAAATCTTAAAAAAATAAATTACTTGTTTTATAGAAGCGGTTTCTTGTTGTCCCTGCTTTATATTGGCATGTGTTGGAGAATGTGGGCCTCTCCTGGGATACGTCAGTCTGGGGAAATGTGCACACCACTATGGACATGTGGAGCATCAATTATGGACAAGGACAATGCAGGGCTTTTACAGTCCCCTGGGTCAATGTTTTGAGTGGCAGCGGCCACAATACAGAAATGCAGCAAGGCCAGATGTGATTTCCACCCCGATTATGCAGGCCCATTTCCAACACCATGCAGGGCCCATCGACCTCCTCTGGATCATCCTCTCTAGGTTGTTTCCTGCCACCATCTTCACCAGAGCAAGTTGTCGCTTCCACTGCTCTTCCTCATCCTCCACCCTCATTTCATGGGTGTAAGGTGAAGCATTGTCATGTGGTTTTGCAACTAATGAGACTGAATCAGAAGAGCCATATAGTGAGGGAGCTGGTATGGTAGGCAGAGGAACTTGGACTCCTAGAGTGGAAGAGGAAGAAGACTCTCCCTTGGATGCAGATAGGGCCCTTGATATGTCACAGGCACAGCCAGGGGAGAAGGCTGACCCTTATCTGATTCAAGAAGAAGATGATGATGACGACGACAGCCACACTGGCTGAGAACACCAACCATAGCAGGCTCCTGAGTCTGCATATATGTTGGCAAGCCTGGCAGGGGTGAAAGATGAGAATGATGTGTACTCGCACTACAGGCATACATCATATTACACCCTGACACACTGCTACTAATGTTGCCACAGCTGCCACCACTCAGGTAGACATGTCCTGTGGCCTAATCCATCTTATTGCACCCTGCCGCACGGCCACACTTGTTGCCACAACTACTACCACTGTCAAATACTCAGCCAGATATGTCCTGCAGCCTAGTCCACCATCATATTCCACTATAGCACACTGTTGGTGCCACTACCTGAGTGTTGGTATAAAAAAAAAAAAAAAAAAAAAACTATTTTGATTTCACATCTGCTCCCATCACAGCATAATTTTTGGTGGCTCTTTTTTTTTTTTTTTGAAAAGCCATTTCTTTGTCACTTTTCAACTCGGCTCACAGCCACATATTTGCCTCCCAAATAACAATAAGCCCCTGTAGCACTTACAAACCATTAAAATTGGCAAATTTTTCTACAAAACCATAGCTTTTTGCAATAAAACTGACACGTCTATCTAATATAACCACTGGCAAGCACATTTTATCCCAACAAAGGGTAATTTTTGAAGCGTTTTAAATGTTAAAAATGTGTAAAAGCAAGTGTCAGCGCAGTGTTTGGTTAAAGTTGGAGTTTGTATCCTCTGCTTACCATTCATTTTTCCATAGACTTACATGTCTCATTCACTTTGACATAATTTTGGCTGTGTTTGCCTTAGGCAGATTGCAGATGACCGTGCTGCAACTGGCCGGCCATGAATTAAAGGCTTCCGTGGCTCCTTTCATTAAATGAATAGGAGCCACGGAAGCAAGGGCCGCAAAATAGGGCAAGAATAGGACCTGTTCTATATTTTGCGGCCTGGACTGTCGGCCCGCACACGGGACCGTGAAATTCATGGTCCTGTGTACGGGCCCATAGAAAAGAATGGGTCAGTGTGCTATCTGTGAACTACACGGTAAGCACACTGATCACGGCCATGGTCGTCTGCAACCGGCCTTAGAGAGCTAAAGTTGGATAGATAGGTTCCTAGGAGCCCTAAGAGTGTTCTACACTAGGTTTTAAGGCAATTTAAGGTGTGGTTTATACCAAATTTGTTCGACCCAAAGCAAATCTTGGATCCCGAATCACTCAAACCCGAAATTAAATGGATCATAAAAGGTTTGTCCATTTCTATTAGTTTTTCAAATGTGAATGCCCAGCGGATGGTAAAAAAATAAATATGTAAGCTGTGTAGAGTACATTGGGTACACCAAATTCCCTAATATTTTTGCATTTATACTATACATTTCCCTTTTTGACAAATCGAGTTGTGCCCTGAAGATGTGGCAATTTTTTAAGTTTTTGCTGTCACATTCTACAAACTTTTTTTTTTTTTTTCTGGTGATGTAACCACATGAGGACTTCTGTTTTTTGTTGGATGAGATGCAGTAGCTGTTGCTGGAACCTGGGAGGAAGGGTAACGATGGAGACAGTGAGTCCTGATGCTTGACCCACCCCCTGTCCCTACCTACTTGCCTAAACTACCCTAAGCGGAGGAGGACAACTGAGCGACGGTCCCTTCCTATAATACAAGTGAATACACAAAATGTAGACAAGACAAACAGACAGGAAGAGCCAATGGTCAGAACCAGTTGGGCAGCGAATTACAAAATCAGAACCAGAAGAATAGTCTAAGGGAAAAGCCAAGGTCGAAATATAGATAATCAGAGGAAACAGTATAATGCTTATCACACTCAGAGAGACTAATAGCAAGCAACCAAGAGAGGGTTGGAAAACTATATAAAGGGTATCAGGAATATGCCCTAGGTTTGATTGGCAAGGAAGGATGTCAATCAAAAGAGCACCAAACGTTAACTCTTTTGAAACCAGAGGAACTCAGAGCCTTTGCTGGACTGGCACACTGCAACAAATATGCAGCTGTGCTAAAACAGCAGTAGACCCAGTAGCAGAGGATCATAAATGGACACGCCTCCTGCGCCGTAGCATGCGGCCGTAGGATGGCGCAGAAATCTGAACGGGCAAAGATGTTACACTAACCCCCTTTTACGAGAGACCACCGGACCCTTACCAGACAAACCAGGCTTTGAAGGATTCTGCCGATGGAACAGGCTAATTAGACGCAGAGCATGAAGATCTTGCCAGAGACCCATGTCCGATCCTCAGGGCCATAACCCTTCCAGTGTATGAGGTACTGGACAGAATTCTGCACCCAGCTGGAATCCAGAACTCTCTCCACCTCATATTCCAGTTCCCCCTGAACCACCACAGGCACTGGTGAACCGAACGATGTTAGGACAGGTGTGATATATTTTTTCAAAAGGGACTTGTGGAAAATATTGTGAATTCGTAAGGAGCTGGGAAGTTGTAGTTTAAATGAGACTGCATTCATGACCTAGGTGATGACATACAGCCCAATGTAGCGTGGTGCGAATTTTCCAGACGGAACCCTAAGACGCAGATTTTTAGTGGATAACCAAACTCGATCTCCCTCTCTTCAGGATCAGGTAAGCATCTTTTATTTGCCTGGTGTATCTGATAGTCCTCGGCTTTTTCCATCCTCAGCTGAGCCTGTGCCCAGACTGTGCACAGTGGCTGATAAGTTTGTTTGGCAGTTGGATTAATAGATTCGGTGCTACGGAGAGACGAGTACCTGGGGTTAAATAAAAAGGAGACATTTTAGTAGTGGAGTTTACCCTGTTATTTATCGCAAACTCTGCCAGAGGGAGAATTTTTTTCCATTTCTCTTGGGCATCGGACAAAAAACACCTCAAGTATTGCTCAAGAGTGTGAGTCTCTCCATCTGTCCATTGGTCTCAGGATGAAACGCGGAAAAGAAAGACAGAGAGACCCCCAGACGACCACAAAATTCCTTCCAAAATCTAGAAACAAATTGTACTCCTCAATCAGATACAATATTTTCTGGTATACCATGGAGGTGAAGTATGTGATTATTGAAAAGCGAGGCTAGAAGTCGAGCACTTGGAAGCTTTTTTTTTAGGGGTACAAAATGACACATCTTAGAAAATCTATCTACCACCACCCATATTACTGTTTTCCCTTGGGAACAAGGCAAATCGTTTATGAAGCCCATTGAAAGATGGAACCATGGTCTTTTGGGTATAGGGAGAGGATGAATGAGACCCTCTGGTAACCTCCTAGGTACCTTCATCCTAGCACACACTTCACAGGCAGATACAAATTCATGTACATCCTGAGACCAAAGGATGCGGGAGAGAAGATATTTAGTACCAGCAATGCCAGGAAGTCCTGCTAGAGTAGAACAATGAATCTCCTCCAGAACACGAAGGCGAAGATTGGGGGGCACAAATAGTTTCCCAGTGCGGGTATTTCTGGGAGTCAGATCTTGTGAGTTAATAACAGAAGAAGCAAGATCAGGATTCATAGTGGCAACAACCATTGCTGGGGAGAGGATCTTTTCTGAGACATCCTTAGGGGCACCGCTGACTCGCGAAAACTGTGAGATAGAACATCCGCTCAAATGTTCTTAGTACCTGGACGATAAGTCACGACAAAATTGAAACACATGAAGAACAGTGCCCAGCGAGCTTGTCTCGGAGACAATTGCTTAGCACTGTCCAAATACAATAAATTCTTATGGTCAGTAATTATGGTGATCTGATGTTTGGCCCCCTCAAGGAAATGCCTCTACTCTTTGAATGCTCACTTAATTGGTAGGAGTTCATGATTACCAATATCATAATTGCATTCCGACGGGGAGAATTTCCTCGAAAAGAAGGTCACAAGTTGAAGGCATGTGAGGGTTCTGGGGCACTGAGACAATACTGCAACCACCCCGACTTCAGAGGCATCAACTTCAACAACAAAAAGTGCAACCGGACCTAGATTGCCCAACACTGGGGCCTCAACAAAACTTTGTTTTAGTTGTTTAAATGCTTGCTCAGCCTCAGGAGTCCAATTGGTTAGATCCGCACCTTTTTTTTGTGAGATCTGTCAACGACTTAGCTACGATAGAGAAATCTTTAATACATTTTCGATAATAATTGGAAAACCTCAAAAAGCATTGCAGCGCTTTAAGCTTGGAAGGCCGTTCCCAATTTTTAATAGCCGTTACCTTAATAGCATTCATACAAAAGGAGTCGGGAGTTATGATATAACCAAGGAAGGTGACCCTTTCAACTCCAAACAAGCACTTGGACAATTTGGCAAAAAGACAGTTTTGGCGTAATAGTAACAAAACACTTCTGACATGTTCAATATGCATGGTCCAGCAGGTCTCTAAACACATCGTTGATAAAAAGCTGAAAGACTGCTGGTGCATTACACAACCCCAAGGTATTACCAATTATTCAAAGTATCTCTCCGGGGTGTTAAACGCAGTCTTCAATTCATTCCCCTCTCTGATCTGAATCAGATTGTAGGCCCTACAGAGATCAATTTTAGAGAACCAGTGGGCACCCACTATCTGATTTAAAAGATCCGGAATTAGAGGGAGAGGGTACTGATTTCTGACTGTAATTTTATTCAACGCACGATAATCGATGCATGGCCGTAAACTGCCATCTTTTTTCCCAACAAAAAAACCCCAGCTCCCATGGGGGAATTAGAAGGATGGATATGTCCCTTCTGAAGAATATTCTGAATATATTCCCGTATAGCCTCATGTTCTGGAGCAGAAAGGTTAAAAATCCTTCCCTTGGGGTATTTGGAATCAGGAAGGAGATCAATTCCACAATCGTAAGGTCTATGCGGGGGCAACCCATCAGCTTATTTTTATTCAAACACATCTGGAAAATCAGACAGAAAATCAGGTAACGCCGTCTCCTCACTGACACAATCTGAGGTGTGCAAAGCAATGCTATGAGAAGAGCACTGATCTGCCCATTTCACCAACTCTCTCTTGGACCAATCAAAAACGGGGTTATGGAGGAATAACCAGGGAAGCCCCAAAATCATATCCATAGCCAGACCCTCCATAACCAAAAAACTTAAGACCTCTGAATGTACAGAGCCCACTTGCAAACCGATTAACAAAGTTTTAAATCAGATTCCACCCCTGGCCAATGGGGTAAAAATTTATAAATTAACAGAGTTAGCCGCAGCTCCAGAATCCACTAAAGCCTAGCCAGATACAGATTTGTCCCCCATAGGACAGAAACACAGGCAGCATCAATTTATGACAATTTTTGGAAGATATCTGATTGCCTGAGTGATTCTTCTGATTACCACTCAGGCACTGGAGTTTTCTGCCGGTGTGCGGGGTTTGATGGAGCAGTCTTGGATGAGATGACCTGATTTACCACAATACAGGCAGAAATTATTTCAGAGACAGTATTCTCGTCTAGCCTTGGCATCCAACGCTGCCAGCTGCATGGGCTCTTCACCGGCGGTGGTAGGAGGAAAAACAGATTTCTTAGAAAGAGAGGTTTAGACAGAAGCTTTAGAGGAATCAGACCCTACTCTCTCTTTGCGTATGTCCCGGAGTCTCCGGTCAATGCAGACAGCCAAGTCCATGGCCTGCTCTAAGGTAGGATGATCTGGGTGACCTACCCAGACATCCTTAACAGAATCATTAAGGCCCTGATTGAAAAGAGGCCTCAAAACTGACTCGGACCAGCCTGCCATTATGCTATATTTATGAAACTCTGAGCAATATACCTTGGTGGAGTGTTTGCCCTGCCGAAAGGTAAGGAGTTGTGATTCCGCAAGCCCAATGTGGACTGGCTCAGCATAAATAGCACCCAGGGACTTGAACATTTTTCTACATCTCTCCACTCCTCTGCCCCAGGTGGAAGTTTAAAGTCCAAACCCTGTGGATCCCCCATCAAGAGAGAAATAACCACCCCTACCATCTGGGACTGAGACACATGAGAGTTAACCTGAAAATATAAACGAAATGACTCAATTTTTTCTCGGTCCACTGAAAAATGATACAGGAGTAACATCTTAACCCTGGGAAGGTAAAAAAGCACAGGGGATAACATAGCAGCCTCAGCTTGGTTCTGGGTAAGGGTATGAACCTTGTTAGAGAGCTCAGTCACCAGGCCTGTCAAACCTTCCATTCGAGTTACAAGGTCCTGAATAGAAGCCATGCCAATCAGGAAGGAAGAAAATAGCAGAAGATTATAGGTCTTGCTATTCTGTTAGGGAATAGCCAATTAAGCAATTTCCTAGTAGCTGCTGCCAGAACCTGGGAGGTAATGATGGAGACAGTGAGTCCTGATGCTTAATCGACTCCCTGTCCCTACCTATATGCCTCAACTACCCTAAGCAGTAGAGGACAATTGGGTGATGGTCCCTTCCTATAACACAAGTGAATACACAAAACGTAGACAAGACAAAAAAACAGGAACAGGTAATCAAGAGAGCCAAGGGTCAGAACCAGTTGGGCAGCGAAATACAAAATCAGAACCAGAAGAATAGTCAAAGGGAAAAGCAAAGGTCAGAATATAGATAATAAGAGGAAACAGTATAATGTTTAGCATGCTCAGAGAGACTAATAGCAAGCAACCAAGAGAGGGTTGGAAAACTATATAAAGGGTATCAGGAATCCGCCCAAAGCTTGATTGGCAAGGAAGGATGTCAACCAAAAGAGCACCAAATGTTAACTCTTTAGAAACCAGAAGAACTCAGAGCCTTGGCTGGACTGGCACCAGGGTCGGACTGGCCCACTGGGGGAATGGTGAATCCCCCAGTGGGCCCCGTGCCCACAGGGGGCTCTATTGGACCCCCACTTCTTTTTTACTAGTGGATGTGCGGTAACAGCCCCTATTCACTTACCTCTCCCCGACCGGGGGGGGGATCCCCACACTGTGTGCCGCGCATTACGTCATCACGGCGCACAGGGCCCAGACTAAAGTGGCCGCAAGCAGGAGCAGAGTTAGGTAAGTGATGCAGCCAGGTTCTACTCAGTTTTGCGATCTGGTTTTTAAAACCGGATCGCAAAACCAGGGAGAAGTGGTGCTGCCGACCTGATTCTGCTACTAGTAGAGCAGAAAACCACAGGCTTCCTGTTCTAAAACTCACAGGCTTGTAGGCCAGAGGCCCCATTGAGCCTGTGGCCTACAAGCTAATCTTCCATACTTACCTGCTCACCGGTGCCTCCTGCTTCTTCCTTTTCCGGGCGCACATAACATCACATCAGTGCGCCTGGATCAAGAAGGAGCGAGACCGGGGAGCAGACAGGTGAGTAATCATCCAGTCTACAATAGGGGGACCAGTGAAGGGGCCTTTGTATGGGCATAGAGTGTCACCTTCACTATCCCCCCCCATACAGTGTCCCCTTCACTATTTCCCCCATATAGTGGCCCCCTCACTATCCCACCCATACAGTGGCCCCTTCACTGGTCCCCTATACAGTATGGGGACCATTGATGGGGTCATTATATTGTGGAGGGGGGGCAGTGATGGAGGCCAATAGCCTGGGGACATTCAAGGGCTTGTGCAGGATATATATATTATATAGAGGAAAAAATGTATTTAGTCAGCCACCAATTGTGCAAGTTCTCCCACTTAAAAAGATGAGAGAGGCCTGTAATTGACATCATATGTAGACCTCAACTATGAGAGACAAAATGAGAAAACATATCTAGAAAATCACATTGTCTGATTTTTTAACAATTTACAGGTATGTGTAAATTATGGTGGAAAATAAGTATTTGGTCACCTACAAACAAGCAAGATTTCTGGCTCTCACAGACCTGTAACTTCTTCTTTAAGAGGATCCTCCATCCTCCACTCATTACCTGTAGTAATGGCACCTGTTTGAAATTGTTATCAGTATAAAAGACACCTGTCCACAACCTCAAACAGTCACACTCCAAACTCCACTATGGTGAAGACCAAAGAGCTGTGGAAGGACACCAGAAACAAAATTGTAGACCTGCACTAGGCTGGGAAGACCTGAATCTGCAATAGGCAAGCAGCTTGGTGTGAAGAAATCAACTGTGGGAGCAATAATTAGAAAATGGAAGACATACAAGACCACTGATAATCTCCCTCCATCAGGGGCTCCACGAAAGATCTCACCCCGTGGGGTCAAAATGATCACAAGAACGGTGAGCAAAAATCCTAGAACCACACGGGGGGACCTAGTGAGTGACCTTCAGAAAGCTGGGACTAATGTAACAAAGGCTACCGTCAGTAACACACTACGCCACCAGGGACTCAGATCCTGCAGTGCCAGACGTGTCCCCCTGCTTAAGTCAGTACATATCCGGGCCTGTCTGAAGTTTGCTAGAGAGCATTTGGATGTTCCAGAAGAGTATTGGGAGAATGTCATATGGTCAGATGAAACCAAAGTAGAACTGTTTGGTAGAAACACAACTCATCGTGTTTGGAGGAGAGTGAATGCTGAGCTGCATCCAAAGAACACCATACCTACTGTCAAGCATGGGGGTGGCAACATCATGCTTTGGGGATGTTTCTCTGCAAAGGGACCAGGATGACTGATCCGTGTACATGAAAGAATGAATGGGGCCATGTATCGTGAGACTTTTGAGTGCAAACCTCCTTCAATCAGCAATGGCATTGAAGATGGCTGGGTCTTTCAGCATGACAATGATCCCAAGCACACCGCCAGAGCAACGAAGGAGTGGCTTCGTAAGAAGCATTTCAAGGTCCTGGAGTGGCCTAGCCAGTCTCCAGATCTCAACCCCATAGAAAACCTTTGGAGGGAGTTGAAAGTCCGTGTTGCCCAGCGACAGCCCCAAAACATTCCTGCTCTAGAGGAGATCTGCATGGAGGAATGGGCCAACATACCAGCAACAGTGTGTGCCAACCTTGTGAAGACTTACAGAAAACGTTTGACCTCTGTCATTGCCAACAAAGGATATATAACAAAGTATTGAGATGAACTTTTATTATTGACCAAATACTTATTTTTCACCATAATTTGCAAATAAATTCTTTAAAAATCAGACAATGTGATTTTCTGGATTTGTTTTCTCTTTTTGTCTCTCATAGTTGAGGTCTACCTATGATGACAATTACAGGCCGGCCTCATCTTTTTAAGTAGGAGAACTTGCACAATTGGTGGCTGACTAAATACTTTTTTCCCATATATATATATATATATATATATATATATATATATATGTGTGGAAGTTCCCTCTGCACATGACTACCTGGGACTTCACAGCCAGTGAGGACTTCCAGCAAAAGAAAACAGCAGAGCTGCAGGACTGGACTGAATCACCGGGGACAGGTGGGTATGTTTTTTTTTTTTTTGTTTGTTTGTTTTTTTGGGGGGGGGGGGGGTAGACGCGGTTCACTTCCCCCGGTCTAATTATGAAAAAGAAAAAAGTGTGGCACATTAGGGGGGTTTATTAAATGGGTTGTCCAGGCATAATTTGTTATGGTTTATCCTCAGGATAAGTCATAAATACCTGATCTGTAGGGGGCCGACCCCGGACCGATCAGCTGTACGGAGCCACTTCTGGCACCCGTCCTCTACACAATACGGGGCTGGAAGCAGAAAGCTCTGTCCACTATATATTAGCCGGGCACCTTCACTGCATCTCAGCACTTATTGAAGTCAGTGGGAGCTGAGCTGCAGTGAAGGCGCGGGGTGACTAAACAGTGGATGGAGCTTTCTGCTTCCGGCCCTGTGTTGTGTACAGAACAGGCACTGGAAGTGGCTCCGTACAGCTAATGGGGCCGAGTGTCAGCCTCTTACCGATCACGTATGTATAGCCTATCCTGAGCATAGGCCATTAAAAAAGATTAAGCCTGGACAACCTCATTTCTAGAAATCCTGTAACTAATTGGTCTTAGCAGTCACATGAGGTGCAGGACTCCCAGCAGGAAGGCGCTGGCCTGAGACTGAATGGACACTGGCAGCGGACAACGGAGCGCCGGGTACAGGTGAGTATGCTTATTTATTTATTTTTTATTTTACACCTCCCGCCCGGCACACGGGTTGCTCCAATTCCTGGACAACCTCTTTAAAGGATTTTTCCGTCTTTCTAGTATGGATGGCCTGTCCTTAGGATAGGCCATCAATATTACATATGCGGGGATACAAAAGCCAGTATCTCTGCAGATCAGCTTTTCCAGGAAAGACTGGCTACAGGTAATAGTAACAATTCTAGGATCCACGCTGTTCACTTGCCATACTAGGTGTAGCAGTGGGTTTAGGTAGTGCAGTGGAGCACATCGTATGGCGGGTGAGCAGTATGGCTCCCGACATGTTATTACCTTTAGCCGGCCTGTCACGGTACAGCTGATCTGCAGGGGTCCTGGAGATGGGCCGCTAGAAACAATTCCACTAGTGGGCCCTAGACATCCCAGTCCGACACTGACTGGCACACTGCAATGAATACCTAGCTGTGCTAAAACAGCAGTAGACCCAGGAGCAGAGGATCATAAATGGACATGCCTCCTGCGCTGTAGCATGAGGCCAAAGGATGACACAGAAATCCGAAAGGGCAAAGATGTTGCAGTTGGTGTGATTATGACAGTACCAAATTTATATATTTTTTATTATTTACAAATTTTTCAGAATAAAATGAATTTTTTTTGGATTATCATCTTCTGACAAGCATAATATTTTAGTTTTTTTCAGGGCTTATTTTTTGAGGGACAAGCTGTGCTTTTTATTGGTACTGTTTAGAGTTACTTACTTTTGATAATTTCATTCCATATTTTGTGAAAAAAAGATGGTGTAAAATCATTATTTCTAGTGTTTTTTATTTTGGTATTCACTGCGTGGGTTAAACAGTAATTTTGTGTTATTTTACGAGTGGTTACAGATGTGGAGATACCATCTTTTTTTTACAGTATAATCATTTTATAATGGGAAAGGGGCATTTTGGGGGCTTTATTCATTTATTGTTTAAATACTTTTGAACTTTTATTTTGCTTACTGTTTTTACATTTTTTTTGTCCCACTAGGGATCTTGAACCAGTGATCTTCTGTTTGTTTATTCAGTAATATACACTACAAATTACTCAAGACAATCCTGGGGTCAATCATCAGACCACAGGCTGCCATTAAAACACAGGCTGCCCTCTCTGAACACACCATGGTGGGGCCAATCTAAGAGGTTATCACCCACGATCGGTACTTAGCTCCAACCATATGTGTTAGAGCAGGGTTATGCTGCCCCCACTCATTCCAGGCTATCATGAGAAGTAATAATAAGTATTTACGTCAATGCTTTGCTTGAGAAGGTTGGAGATATTTGGAGCCGAAACAAATGAGCTCAGAAGAGTAAACACCAGTCAGAGAAGAGGAGGTAGAAGGAGAAGTGAAGAATAAAACAGATCATATTCCTTGTGACCGGCTGCAGGCTAAGCGTATCCAAGATAAGAGTCATTATAGATATAATATTCCTGTTGTGAAAGAAATCAAGAAAAATTACTGTGTGTATTGTGTTGTAAACAACAGGACTTTTTATGTGTATGATTCTGTTTTCTTTACATAACTATGATCAGAGATCCTGGTATCACCATCTATTCATTGCATTTGGGTTTTATGTTCAATGTACATGCCTACAGTACACTGCAATTACTGTGTGAATAGAGACTAAGGCCAGTTTTAGGGCATATTTAGTCTGTTATGTAGGGACCATATGTTGGCCCCATTTCCTATACTGAATACAGCTCGGGGACCTGGTATCAATGCAAAATAGTACAATATGATGACTACAATGACTTATGGCAGAATTCTATAGAGATTATAGCTGATTGCTAAGGGTCTTGGCAGTAGGACACTTTGTCATTGTAATGTCTAATCCATTCACACCTCTGCGAACGGAAAAAAGACAGACATCAATGGATCCTGAGGGACTCTTGTGACTATGCTGGGCTTGTTTGGATGTCTTATTTTTTCACAGACATCCCACAGTGAAAAAGTTCGCTTTACTGGAAAGACAAGAAAAACAACAACGCCGAGCGGCACATAGGGTAATACTGTTTTTTTGAAAAATTATCATATGATAGTGATATATTACACAATATAAATTGTGTTATGAAAGTAGTTTGTACAGGGTGACCAGGACGTGCCCACTAATAAAGGTTGAGAGTGGGTAGGTGAGCACAGAGTGTGGGTATACAGTATGTGAATGTGCAACCGACAGGGTTTGGTGTGAACCAATGACCCCTCAATTGGTCAGTTCATATGGTAACACTCTTGTGCATGGTGACACCAGTATCGATGTACTCTCACCTTATATAGTTTCCGTGTGATCACAAATGGTATTGAGGACTTGTCCAGTATATGTCACAGTATGTGCGAGCTGCGGAACCTCTGGGCGTCAGGATCTCCCGGATCCAGGCGGCATATCAGGTGCAAAAATGGTAGGAGAGTATCCAAAAAAAGTGAGGTATGGAGACCGCGCTTCGCTAAGAATGCTTTTTATTAAACTCAATTACACTTGGAATTGAGTTTAATAAAAAGCATTCTTAGCGAAGCGCGGTCTCCATACCTCACTTTTTTTGGATACTCTCCTACCATTTTTGCACAGTGAAAAAGTTGGGCTTGCAGGACTTTCATTGGGATTTGTGATGATCCCTGTGCTGGATATGACGCAAATATGAATATAGTCTTAACAAGCTCTATTGTCTGAAGTATACAAATCCTTTCATAGAGATGTTTGTCCTGATAATGTTAAGCGAAACTGGAACCAACACCCCAAACAAGAGGCAGTTTTTTAGATTCACCTGGAATCAACACTTGTCAGTTTCATGTGACATTGTTTTACGACACTTCAGGAGTTATAATGTCAATGTTTTAATTATTTTTTTATACCAAATCAGACCTTATCTTATAAACCTGGAACATATAATAATAAAAATCAGTAATACAAACATATAGGAGTCTGTGCATGTCCTATAATACAGATGTACTGTAGCAAACTTTATCTGATACTTAACACGTTGACAAAGAATGTTAACTCTTTTAATTACTTTTTTGTGTTCCGTGGTAAAATCTCACACTGCAGCAAATTACCAGTATCTGTTAGACTATGTTACTTCTGTAGTAGAGATGAGCGGACCTAATCATGTTTAGGTTTGCCAAATAAAAAGATCATTTCAGCTCAGAACTGGTTTGTTGCAACCCAAAAGTGCAAATAGCCTTAGAGAAATTATGCCTGGGACTCTGGTGACTCCTGGGAATCTATCCAACCCCTTTCTAGCTCTCCAAGTCAAACACAGCCTTAGCGAGGTCAAAGTTACAGGTAAATGGACGGTAAAGTGAATGATTTTTTATGCTTTTTAAAATAATAAAAAAAAAAAAAGCAAGAAGCAAAGCTTTATTGAAGCGCTCAATAACAGTATCCCTTTTAGGGAGTAGTAGCCACTGCCTTTTTTTTTTTTTTTTTTTGCAAAAGTCATCCCAAGATAATCCCTTTGTGGTTCATGAAATACTAGTAGTATTAGTAAAGTAGAAATTTAGCAAGTAACAGGTTTAATGTTTGGAAAGATTTGAAATCTTTTTTGTTGCATTTTATGTTTTGATTCCAATAAAACCAGAAGAGAACAGGATGGAGAAAGCCTGAGATGATGTTCTCAGTGTGCGGTGATGGTAGTAGCAGTGACAACAGTGGCAGGACAGTATGGAACAATATGGAAAAGGCAGGACACGATGTCTGACTGTGCAGAGGTAGCCGCAGTGACAGTAGCAGTACAACCAAGAACATAATGGACAGACAGACAGTGCTAGTGGTAACATTGGACTGCTGATAAATAACCAGAATACCACCCAGGCATACAGTGACATGCAAAAGTTTGGACACCCCTGGTCAAAATGACTGTTATTGTGAACAGTTAAGTTGAAGTTGAAATGATCTTCAAAAGGTTTAAAGTTAAATATTAAACACACTTGTCTATAATTTTAATCAATATCAGTGTATTATTATGCTTGAGTATAATTTTAGAGTGAAAAAGGGAAAGGAGTACCTTGCAAATGTTCGGGAAGCCTTGTAGATTTGTGTGCTCAGATAACTTTGATCAAGATCTCAGATCTTTATTAGCCAGTTAGGGTTATGGCTTGTTCACTATCATCATTAGGAAAGGCCAAGCGAGGCAAATGTTACAGCTATATAAATCCCCAGCCTCCTCTAACCTTGTGCCAAAAACAGCAGCCATGGGTTCTTCTAAGCAGCTGCCTAGCACTCTGAAAATGAAAATGGTGGAGGCCCACAAAGCAGGAGAAGGATATACGAAGATGGCAAAGCAAAAGACAGCAAAAATTTTCAAGTTGCCCTTTCCTCAGTTCAAATGTATTTAAGAAATGTCAGTTATAGGAACAGCGGAGGTCAAGATAAAGTCTGGAAGACCAAGAAAAATTCACTCCTTTTAATGTTTTGTACCATGGATGATGCGATGATGGATCTGTAGATTTATTCTTACCAGTTACTTTGGAGATAGGGGTTGAGAAATGACAAATGGAGCAAATTAGAGGGGAATAACATGAGCTCTGTTGCAGCAGGGCCCAACAAAGAATTCACTTCTCATATTGACAGAGATAAAACAGTACAAACAACAAAATGATCAGGGAAGTTCATGGATGGGGAGGGGAGGGAGGCTAGGGGATAGAAGGTGAGGAGAGGTTAATGGAGTAGGATATGGGGAATAACATAGGCTCTGTCGCAGCAGAGCCGAACACAGAATTCAATCAAATGCAGGGTAAAGTCAAAACACAATTACATTATTATGACAAAAGATTAGAAGAAGTCAGGGGGGGGGGGTCCCTGTTGGGGGGGTTATAGAGGGGAAGACAGACTGAAATTCATTGGAGTGGTAAAAATGATTCCAAAGGAGCCATGTTTGTTGATGGGTCCTGTCATCCTGTCGCAGCTACGCCAGCATATTTTCCATACTACGAATAAGCAAAATCTCTTTAAGCCAGGACACCAGAGAGGGGGGCGTCTGAGATTTCCATAGTCTAGGAAGGAAACTTTTTTTGTTCATCTTCTTGTTATCTTTAGAAGGTAAGAGTCATTATAAATATAATATTTCTGCCATGAAATGAATTACTGTGTATTGTGGGCGAGATCAGAGATCCGGCCATCACTCTCTATTTATATATTTATTTAATTTAAAAAAAAAAACAGACCTTGTCATAAAAAAAGTATACCCTAAAATATAATATTAACAATAATAAATAATAATAATAAAGAATATCAAAAAATTAAGCAGTGATACAACACATAGGAGGGAGTCTGTGCATGTATCTATAATATACACAGATGTTCTGTACCAAAGTTTATCTGACACTTAACATGCGTTAATGCATTAACTATTTCATTGACTTTTGCTGTATTCTGTGATAAGATAACATGTTGCAACAAATTCCCAGTGTCAGGTAAACTATGTCACTTCTACTGTATACTAGAGATGAGAGAACCTTTCAGGGTTTGATTCATGTTCAGGTTTTCCTATTCAGAAAAAAAAAGATGGATTCAGGTCTGAACCAGAAGTGCAAACAAACTTAATAAGTTTGTCGTGAAACTTGGTCCATGATTTGGCCGGATTTACCGGCCTGAAGAGTATGCCGGGAGAGGGAGTCCTAGCATTATAGTTATCTATGCTGGCAGGTCCCTGCCTCTCAGCGACATACTGTCCCATACCGATTATATATACGACCAATGCATGGTAAATCCGACCAACACATAGACCGAGTTTCATGGCTGATACTATGACGTGTGCATGCGCGGTAACCCCTTTCTATTTGTATAATGGAAACACAGCCTTAGTAATGTAAAAGTTACAGCTACAGATATGGCAATGAGTAAGATGGTAGCCGGTGGTAACAAACAGCCAATTTAATAACAAACTGCTCTGTAGGATTTTTTGCACTTTAACCCCTTCCCTTCACAGCCATTTTTCAATTTTTGTTTTTTAGTCCTTGCATTCCAAAATCCATAACTTTTAAAGTTTTCCATTCACAGGGCCATAAGAGGGCGTCATTTTTGCAGGACAAATTGTTCCATTTAATATTCTGCTTGTTGTACTGAGAAGCTGGAAAAAAAAAATCAGAATTAGTGAAAAACTGTGTTTGTGCAACTTTCTTATGAGCTTCGTTTTTATGGCGTTCACTGTGCGTGCAAAATATCAGATTATCGTATTCTGTCATATTCTGTCATATTCTGACATCCAGAACATTTTTTAACATTTCCATGTACAGGGCTGCATAGGGCATCTTTTTTATGTACTTTTTATTTAAACCACTTTGGGGAAATGTCTGATGTTTTGCTTATTTTTTTTATTTTTGTACGAGACAATATGCCAAAAAAACAGCAGTTTGGCTCAGATTTTTTTCCTTGCTACAGCATTCACCGAAGCATATAAGTTTGTAGATCGGGCATTTTCCAGCACAGAGATACAGGTGCATCTCAATAAATTAGAATATCTTTGAAACGTTCATTCATTTCAGTAATACAATCCATAATCAGCGTCTTCCATGATTGTGTGTCCTACTGAACCAGACTGAGGGACCATGTAAAGGCTTAGGAAACCTTGGCAGGTGACACACTGAACTTACAATACTGAACTTTTTTACAATATTCTAATTTTCTTAGATTTGGGATTACCTGTAATCCATAATCAACATTTACAGAAGTAAAACACTTGAAATAGAACACTCTGTGTGTAAAGAATCTATAAAATATGGGAGGTCACTTTATTAATTTAATTACTGAAAAAAATAAATGTTCCAAAGATATTCTAATTTATTGAGATGCACCTGTATCTAATGTGTGAGTTGCTTTGCTTATTTATTATTATATCTAATTTAGGATTTAGGGAAAGGGGGATTATTTTAACTTTTATAATTTTTTTTATATATATATATATATATATATATATATATATATATATATATATATGGTATTATTATTATTATTATTATTATTATTATATTTTATTTTATTTTATAATTTTTTTTTTAAGCTTTTATTTTTGGACCCCTAGGGTTTCAGAACCTCAGGGGATTTGATTGCTAATACAATACAATACACTGTAATGCTAATGTACTGTAAATTACAAGGGTCGATGCCCTTGGATCTTATTACAGGGAAAGTGATACCAGGCAAATGACAGTGCTGCCAATAAAATGGTGCCTCGGTCAGGTTTAATGAACCATCATTAGGGTTAATGCCTGCAATCAGTACGGGTACTAATCGCAGGCATTGCCGCTGGGTCTCCACTGTATAATATTTTCGATGTCGTGAAAGGGTTATTAAAAAAAATGTATCCAAAAATATCCAAAAGTCATCCAAAATTATCCCTTTTTGGGACTCAGTTTAGTAGTAGCATTAGCAAGAAACAAGTTTGACTTTTGCAAAGTATAGAATTCTTTTTTTAATTATTTATTTTTTATTACAATAAAACCAGTACAGAACAGGATGGAAAATTCCTGAATTTTGCCTCTATAGCAATTGTCTAAAAGTATGGCTAGCCAAGTCATCACTTTGCTTTATGCTAACAATACACTTGTCAGGACATAAATAATAGAACCTGCTCCTTGCTCTGTTCACCAAGGACCTGGTTTGGTTTTCCACCCTGCAAAGCCATAGTTGTTCATGGCCAACATTGTCATCATCAACATCATCATTGCCAAAATATGGTCCTCTTTTACATCCTTCAACTCCTCCTCAAGTCCGAGACTCAAACCCATTCCTTATTCACCTCCTTGTTGTATGAGAGTGTTTCCTCTAATACAAATATCAGAGAGATGATATGACAGAAGCTGCACTTTTCCCTACTAATAAATCTGGTGGCCTTTTTGAAGGGCTTTAGGAGGTGACACACTTCCCTGGTGAGCTTCCACTGCTTGACCACGAAATAATAGCACATAACAAAAGAGGTAATACTTTTAGTGTATATTACTTCACTCTTTGCTTGTTTTTCGGCTTTTGGCAAAGAAATTACTCCATAAACATGCAAAAAAAGGGCATTTGGCATAACTATATTGTCTATTCTTGGTCACATGCATAGTACAAATTGAGTTTATTTCATTCTGAGAATTGTGATTGGTTCATGTTGCTGCAGGGTTCGTTACAGTAACACACACAATATAGATTATATCTGAATTTGATGCTGAGAATTTGTGATTGTGATTGTTTGATACAGCGGCTGCACACATCACTGACTACATACACGGGGGTGATTTATTAAGCAATATGCATCAGAAATATGGCAAATTTTGCACCAAAAAGCTCTCTAGCATGCTGTGTGAAACATTTATCAAGTGTTTTAGACACTTTGCAAACACTTTTTATATGTGAACAAAAAGAGGGAATGGCCTTGCGAGAAAGGGGCGTGGCTAACTTGTGTCTCTGTGCAACAAAAATGCTCCACAAATGTGCCAAGAACTTTTAAGCTAATTAATAGGAGGTGTAAACTTAGACTAGACCATCTAAGAATAGAGCAGATTTATCAAACAGAATCAGACACTTTGATAAATCTGGTGCAGTTTAAGCTTGTCTAGTCTGAGTTTGCACTTTCAAACAATATTAGTAAATCTGGACCATTGTCTGTGCCTGCAATGTACTGTTGACTGCTCTAGCAGTGTTGTGATGAGACAGACACATCTCACTCAGTCTCCTGTCTCTATCAATTGCTTACATAAACCTATAGTACATTTTCATATCCACTCCTATGTACACTAATCCCCAGAACCCCCACACTGTATTATGTGTGTATCATCTCCTTGTACTTCATTCTGACTGTCTGAGACTCATCTGTCTAATCTCTCCCCGCAATATGGATGTCTTCTCCATCAGCCTGGGCTTTTTATACAATATACTAAAGAGTAGCACACATATTAAGCAACAAAAATGTCTAGTGCACATCTAGCACATTAATACCTTTACTTATAATTCCATCTTCACTGCTTCTGCTTTTCCAGCATCCTGTAGGCCATTTGTGTTGGCTCTGAGATCACAGAACCTGTTCTTATCACCAAGAAAAACTGACCCTAACACGTGTAATACTGCTGGTTATTTACCTAAAGTTAACATGAGGAGCCAAACACATATAAATATATGTGGATCTGAATTAATTCAGCCAAAAATGGATTCTTTTGACGTTTGGGGTCCAAGAGACCAAATTACAGTCACAGAGTGACAACCCATACAAATAAAAAAAAACAACACTGCAAGAACATTTACCATGGTCACCATATCCCAAAATAAAGTAATAAAGTTTGCCTTGTATTCCACAAGATACTATGGACATTATTATTAGTCCAAAAATAAATAATACACACAAATAATGTCATTTTTGTCACTGGAAAAATTATGGTCCTGCAAAAGAAGAAAATTATGTGATGTGTGACACATCCTCAGGGGCGGGATGTCACTTTAAAAAAAAAAAAAAGTGCCACCCCATTTTTCATTTAGATATGATAAAGCAGCAGTGGTCATTACTAAGGCAATAGCATTTCAATAATAAAGCTATATATATATATATATATATATATATATATATATATATATATTAATGGGGAACAGCCCCCATGACCCTCATTAACCGTTTTGTTGAAATAAAAAAAAAAGCCTCTGTTGGTCTACAGAATCTGAATTTTCGATCTGAAGAAAGAACAGAAAAAAATACAATTTAGTAAAATATTTTTTAAAAAATGGTAAAAAATGAAAAAAATAAACAAAGCTGTCAGACAATTTTTTTTTTTTTTTTGTATTCCCAACCCCGCCCCCAAGAAACCTCACTATAAATTCCCACCAGTGAATACATACAACTCTATGGGGTAAAAATATAACTGCTCACACCAACAAAATTCAGGACAAAATTGAAAGCCTCTTATCTATGGGTAAAGAACAAAAAATAATGCGGGCTTTCCCAATAAATTTACTGGATGTAAGACAAGAACAACTTCAGGTGTGGGACATTTTCCCTAGTTCTGGACCGGACAAATTTTCAGGTTGTTTCATACATGTGGTTTTGAGGGCTATAACAGGAAGTGTTTTTTCTTATTTTTGAACACCCTCCCTGATCTCAGAATATACTTTGTGGCCTGAAGTGATCCCAGAGTATAATAATCAACTTTATCCTGCAATTTCACTTTAGACCGAACAAATTTTTCTGGGGAACCTCGTTAATATACACCAAATGAATCTCACAAAGTTTTCACTAATTACTAATCTCAACCTTTCATTTTTTTTTACAATTCCAACGTACAGTGTCCAAATATTTTTTAAAACACAAATCAAATTGCCCGCTTTATGTAATGTTCGGACCACATCACTGTGACTCTCGTGCTATTGATCACTGTGACTCTCGTGCTATTGATCACTGTGACTCTCGCGCTATTGATCACTGTGACTCTCGTGCTATTGATCACTGTGACTCTCGTGCTATTGATCACTGTGACTCTCGTGCTATTGATCACTGTGACTCTCCTGCTATTGATCACTGTGACTCTCCTGCTATTGATCGCTGTGACTCTCGTGCTATTGATCACTGTGACTCTCGTTCTATTGATCACTGTGACTCTCGTTCTATTGATCACTGTGACTCTCGTGCTATTGATCACTGTGACTCTCGTGCTATTGATCACTGTGACTCTCCTGCTATTGATCACTGTGACTCTCGTGCTATTGATCGCTGTGACTCTCGTGCTATTTATCGCTGTGACTCTCGTGCTATTGATCGCTGTGACTCTCGTGCTATTGATCGCTGTGACTCTCGTGCTATTGATCGCTGTGACTCTCCTGCTATTGATCGCTGTGACTCTCGTGCTATTGATCGCTGTGACTCTCGTGCTATTGATCACTGTGACTCTCATGCTATTGATCACTGTGACTCTCGTGCTATTGTAAGGCATTTGTCCGTGTTATGCTTGTACTATTTGTATTTAAAAAAATAGTAAAATATTTGTTAAAAAAATGCCCACATGATCCAGCCATATAGCATTTACATAATTCTGCAATTTACTTTGAGTTTTTCTGGATGATTTTATTGTAGTTTGCAACTGGGATTCTTTTTCTAAGAGGTCCATTAAAAAATATCCAACTTGCCAATGCCTTGCACCAATCCTATTGTCTAATCTTTCTGTGGGGCCACATAGCTACTGAATGGGCTGTCCTACCAGTATGTACAGTACATGCCATTAATGATATGTTATTGTTGTGTTCTTAGTTTTCAGTGTAAAGATTCTACTGAACCTATCTCCAGAACATGTCAAGGTGTCACCAGGAAAGAAAGTCACCCTCTCATGTAAGCGCAGTGAAGGATTAAGCAACCAGTCAGACAGGCTTCTTATTTCTAATGCAAAGATCCGACACAGAGGAGTCGAAGACCGATTCAGTGGATCTATATCCGGGTTTGACTTCTCAGTAACAGTCACAGGAGTGATAGAAGACGATGAAGGAGATTATTACTGTGCGCACATTGCCATCAGACCTCTCACACAGTGATACAGCCGTACAATAACCTCCTTCTTCTCAATGAAAAATCATTTTCATAAAGCATAATAAAAGTACAACTGAAAATAAAACTAGCAGCGCATTCAGTGGTTTGTGACAGATTTGGTTCTGCTTGATCTTAGATGAATGTGATATAATTCATACTGTACATGATCAATTGAGAGTGATAGTGCTATAGAGAGTGATATTACTACTGACAGTGATATTACTACTGAGAGTGATCTTTCTATTGAGCTGTTGACAGGCTTATTGGACACCATGAAAATATAATAGACATAAATGTACCACAAAGACTCTTTCTTGCACCAAACTTGTACCACAAGCCCAGATCCGCACCTTGCCAGTTACATTTTGAAAATTTGGGCCATGCAGGATGGAGATCAGGGTTTGGCAATGCAAAGATTAAAAGTAAAGCCTTTTTTCTTGAGTGAGTTAGAATGGAAATCTACGCCAGTTCCTATTCAGTGTAGATTTCCATTCTGGTGCCGGGATGTCCAAGAGAGTTACATGGAGGCCGGGGCATTTTCATAAATCTCCCGTTTTCTGCACTAGTCAAACTGTTTATTAAGACTGGTGTACAATACACCAGTCTTAATAAATTTGCTCCAATGTTTTTTCTATTGTAGCTCACTATGTTGAGGAGGCATCCAGTGGAAAATTTGCCACTTGATGCAGAAAGCAGCTCCTTGTGTGGCTTTTCTCAACCAGACTCATCAGCTGTAAGTAGGGGCGAACCTAGCCTCTTTGTTGCCTGATGTGGAGTATAGAAATGCGCCCCCCCCAAAAAAAAAAAAAAAAAAAAAAAAAAAAAAAAAGTTTACATGCTACCATCTTCACACACACACTGCTTTTGTTGCACAATAAATATACACAATACACAGAGTTATAAAAGTTTTTATGAATTCTTCTTCCTGTATTACTTCAGTATCAGAGATCAACAACACGGCATTAACAATGAAAATAACTTACCACATCTTCAGCTTGGTGAATGGACGAGCTCACGTGGCCCCCATTCTCTATAATAGGAGCGCCGCAGATAGCTGACTACTGTACTTCGGGTATCTTTGGCACTCCCATCGAAGTGAATGAGAGCCACGCAGGTTCGTCCATCCACCAGTCGACATGTCTATATACAGCCTGGCTGCGGTCAGGCTGAATTCCCATTGGAGGGAAAAAAACAATTTTCAGGCCCAGTGGGGGTCTTATCCTCTGTCCTATGGATAGGGATAAATACTTTGCAAAGCATTATTTCATTATTACATTATATAAAATGCTTACAGGTAGGGATTTGGATCCAAGAAGAAGGCAGCAGCCAGGCCAGCAGCACTAAAATCCAGAGAGCAGGAACAGGGAGACCGCGGGAGCCGTACCGCATAACCTAGGAGTCTGAGGAATAGCTTGGGCTCAGCACAAGGGGGGGCAAACATGTCCAAGTTGGCCCCCAACTTAGGTATACCGATATTATTAGTATACGGTGACCATATAGTGGTAGATACTGGCTCTACACAGAGCTCTACAGACCATTTAGGTGAATACAGTGCGGTAACATTTTGTGACTTACAGGTGACGTCTCTGACTAATCCTTCACATTTCCCTGTTCTTTCCTTTGGACCGCCATGGCCACTTCTTCCAGCTGTGACTTGTCTCTCTAAAGTTTGCAACACAGACATCTTTGGCTCCTCACATTTCCAGGCATCTGACCCACATTGTCCTCACCTGCACAAAGCCCCCATCCTGCTGCTATTGCCAATTATAAAATATATGATGTAACCCCCCCATAATGAATAATACTCCCATGTGCATCTTTAAAATAATAATGTCCGTGTGTACCCTCATAAATAGTGCCCATTATTAATATTGCCCTTGTGTACCCCCATAAATAGTGCCCCTTAACAGTGCCCCATGTGTTTCCCAATTTTAAGTTTTTCCAGTTCATTAATAAAAAAAAATCAGTGGGGTTCAAAAACCTGGGACCCCCCACTGATCAGCTGTTTGAATGATCCATGGTACCTGTGTAAGCGCTGTGACCCCTTCTCTGTTTACATAGTTTTATTCATCTCATAGTGGCCATGTAATGTAGCTACAGCCTCTTCCTTTACACATCTATGTGACAAGGCTGTAATTACATCACTTGGTCACTATACTGTAGACAGACAGCGTGTGATATAAACAGACACCATAGCCCCTTCACACAGATGATCGGGGGGGGGGGGGTTGATTCACTGATCTCTTATTGATAATCTGTCCTAAGGATAGATCATCGATAAAAATGAGCTGGAAAGCCCCTTTAATAAAGCCCAAGTGCCACCTTAAAGGGGTTGTCCACGATAACCACTTTTTTAATATGAGGCCGGAGAAGGTGCTCCAGTTTCTCTCAGCGCGTTTCAGTCCTGCTTCCCCGGTATTTCCTTCCAGCGGAAGTCACCACAGCACTGTGATGACCCATATTAGTGGCCTCAGTGGTCATGTGTGGCGGGGACTTCTGCTAGAATAAAACACCAGAGCAGCAGAACCAGACCGCGGTGGGAGACATCGGAGCACAAGGGACAGGTGAATAGGGTTGTTGTTTTTATGTTTTCTGTTTTTTTGTTTTTTTTTACCTTTCCCGGTCTCATATTAAAAAAGTGATTATCCTGGACAACCCCTATAATTAACTGCCCTCTTATACTATGCCCCTGATTCTCCCTGACATAAATTCTGCTCCAATAATGACCCTTTATATAAATGATACCCCCCTTCTATTCATAATGTCCCCTATTGAACCCTTATATAAATGACCACCCCCTATATATATATATATATATATATATATATATATATATATATATACAGTGCCTTGCGAAAGTATTCGGCCCCCTTAAACTTTTCAACCTTTTGCCACATTTCAGGCTTCAAACATAAAGATATAAAATTTAAATTTTTTGGTGAAGAATCAACAACAAGTGGGACACAATTGTGAAGTGGAACGAAATTTATTGGTTATTTTAAACTTTTGTAAAAAAATAAAAAACTGAAAAGTGGGGCGTGCAATATTATTCGGCCCCTTTACTTTCAGTGCAGCAAACTCACTCCAGAAGTTCAGTGAGGATCTCTGAATGATCCAATGTTGTCCTAAATGACTGATGATGATATATATAATCCACCTGTGTGTGATCAAGTCTCCGTATAAATGCACCTGCTCTGTGATAGTCTCAGGGTTCTGTTTAAAGTGCAGAGAGCATCATGAAGACCAAGGAACACACCAGGCAGGTCCGTGATACTGTTGTGGAGAAGTTTAAAGCCGGATTTGGATACAAAAAGATTTCCCAATCTTTAAACATCCCAAGGTGCACTGTGCAAGTGATCATATTGAAATGGAAGGAGTATCAGACCACTGCAAATCTACCAAGACCTGGCCGTCCCTCTAAACTTTCATCTCAAACAAGGAGAAGACTGATCAGAGATGCAGCCAAGAGGCCCATGATCACTCTGGATGAACTGCAGAGATCCACAGCTGAGGTGGGAGAGTCTGTCCATAGGACAACAATCAGTCCTACACTGCACAAATCTGGCCTTTATGGAAGAGTGGCAAGAAGAAAGCCATTTCTCAAAGATATCCATAAAAAGTCTTGTTTAAAGTTTGTCACAAGCCACCTGGGAGACACACCAAACATGTGGAAGAAGGTGCTCTGGTCCGATGAAACCAAAATCGAACTTTTTGGCCACAATGCAAAACGATATGTTTGGCGTAAAAGCAACACAGCTCATCACCCTGAACACACCATCCCCACTGTTAAACATGGTGGTGGCGGCATCATGGTTTGGGCCCGCTTTTCTTCAGCAGGGACAGGGAAGATGGTTAAAATTGATGGGACGATGGATGGAGCCAAATACAGGACCATTCTGGAAGAAAACCTGTTGGAGTCTGCAAAAGACCTGAGACTGGGACGGAGCTTTATCTTCTAACAAGACAATGATCCCAAACATAAAGCAAAATCTACAATGGAATGGTTCACAAATAAACGTATCCAGGTGTTAGAATGGCCAAGTCAAAGTCCAGACCTGAATCCAATCGAGAATCTGTGGAAAGAGCTGAAAACTGCTGTTCACAAACGCTCTCCATCCAACCTCACTGAGCTCCAGCTGTTTTCCAAGGAAGAATGGGCAAGAATTTTAGTCTCTCGATGTGCAAAACTGATAGAGACATATCCCAAGCGACTTGCAGCTGTAATCACCGCAAAAGGTGGCGCTACAAAGTATTAACTTAAGGGGGCCGAATAATATTGCATGCTCCACTTTTCAGTTTTTTATTTTTTACAAAAGTTTAAAATAACCAATAAATTTCGTTCCACTTCACAATTGTGTCCCACTTGTTGTTGATTCTTTACCAAAAAAATTAAAATTTTATATCCTTATGTTTGAAGCCTGAAATGTGGCAAAAGGTTGAAAAGTTCAAGGGGGACGAATGCTTTCGCAAGGCACTGTATATAATGCTCCCTAATGGCCCCTTATATAAATAACCCCACTTCTATTAATAATGCCCCTAATAACCCTTATATAAATAACATCTCTTAAGTTCATAAAGCCCCATTATATAAAATGCCGCTCCTAACGACCCCTTGTACTATTAAAATACCCACAACTGTGCTAAAAAAATAAAATAAAAAGTTATACTCACCTACCTGCGATCCCTTGATGGAGCCGCCGCCTCCTCTTCTTGACCTGCACATAGTACGTCTATGTCTCAGCGCAGGAGGCGCGATGCTATGATGTCATCGTCCCCACAGAAGCAGACGTCTTCTGTCTGTATTCTCGGTGTCTTGTAAACCGCAGGCCTGAAGTAGCTTACGGTTTACAAGACAGAGTCAGAAGCACAGCTTGAGTTTTAACTAGATCGGTAGCTTGCAGACACCAGTTTAGTTAAAGGTAAAGCATATATTAATGGCAGCCCTGGGGTGGACCCCACAGAGTCAGTGGGCCCAGGGCAGACTAGGAATAGTTTGGGATGAGTGCGTCACATCAGGTAAATTTACCAGCAGAGCAATGTGATCTGACGTAATTTACGCAGACCAGCGGCCCTCCATGCCACCCCTCCTAGCTGTCACGGATAATAATGCCTGAGGCGGCCGCCTCACTTCGCCTCATTAGAGGTGTCCTGGCTGTAAGACAACATGACAGTATGGCAGTGTTTCAGCTTACACATATAGAGGGAGATAAAGGGAGTGGAAGCAACTCTCTGCCTTGTTGCTGATGGAAATGGAAAAGGAAGGATGTTTTTTAAGGAGGAACTGAAACAGATGTATACTGTAGGTGCTGTTTGGTGTCAGAAGACTCCAAACTCCAAAATAACTAATTTGAAGGTGTCAATTCTTGGGCTCCTGGGCTTGATTTGGTGGTGGATTGTTGCTACTGCCATTCCGAACATTAATCCAGTGGGCCATGACAGACAGGTACTGTTCATGCCCATAATTGCTGCTCCATGTTTTGGTTACAGCGTGCACCATGGCACACTGCAAAATCTGCAAGGAGCAGCCCTCGTTGTCAGCTACATGAAAGAATAAGGCAAGGCACTTTTCTGAGTGAAATAATGGTGACTAGGTATCCTCCATTGAGATTGAGCGCACACCATCACTTGCCTAAAGTCATACCACTAAGTTGAACAGCAGTGACCACTGTAGCAGCAACTTGGCCAGGTGGAAGGACGAATACATGGACAAATGGGAATATATTGCTTGCATTCATTTATCAATAATGACTGATAATACAACTTGATAGGAGGAGGACTAAGAGAATCAGGCAGTGATGATGATGATGATCATGACAATGTATTAGTTGTGACTGTGGCCTGGCTACAAGAATGACCACAGGGAAGAGGAGGAGGAGGACGACATCTCACACACATTGTTTTCCATGCCCATGCCTACTAATAATATATATATATATATATATATATATATATATATATATATATATATATATATATATATATATATTTTTTTCTATAAAGTCTTTTTTTATTATATTAACATGTATACAATGTGTAGTCATATATAGCAACATTGAAATGAAGAACTACAATACAAATATTACATACAGAGTTGGTGAATTCAGTATGTTACATAGAAAAGATAATGTACAATGCAAAGAGACCAGATGTTGTCTGCCTAAGTCTCATAACAATACACAGTCCATAAGAGAAAGCAGACAATGGAAAGGTGAAAGCATGGGGGGAAAAAAGTGGGAAGAGGAGGACTAAGGAAGGGGTGGGGGGTATGGGCATAGAAGACCCATCCTGACACTGTTTGTGATCCAGAAATCATTTCTGAAAAGCAGTTTATGTTATATTATTTGGTTAGAAGGGAGATTCTTCATAAGCTCTAAGCTTGTCTAAGAAGCGTTCAGGAATATGACCTGTGCTAACCGGATCTACTATGAATCTACTACTTACAAATAATCTGTTTGGACTTACTCTATGTCACATGTATATCTACTTAGAAAGTAAGAGCTAATATAATTAGCAAGACTTCAGACTGGGGAATTATACTACTGTATTCTGGTCTCTAAGCCATGGGGACCACATTTTGAGAAAGAGATCGTGTTTCCTGGTCAACCAGCTCTCCAGTTCTTCAAATTGGGCTATTTGGTTGACCTTTTCTTTCCATTCAGCAATACTTCGTTTTGCTTCCATGGGATTAGTGATTTTGCAGCTCTGATAAGCTGGATGGGAAGGTCACATTCAGAAGGCTGAAAGTGTGGTTTGGGCCTGGCTAGAATGATTAGATCAGGAGTCAATATCATGTTAAGGTTGACATCTTTGGATGTAAGTTTGTATTTCACGCCAGAAAGGTTGGATAGCCTCCCAGTTCCACCATAAATGCAGTAGAGATCCTAACTGTTTGTTACAGCGCCAGCATTTACTTGAGTCTGCCAGTTTATAAGCATACAACCACATTGAGACTAACTTGAAAAGGTTTTCTTGCATTCTGACACATCTTAAGAATCTTTCAGAAGGAATGCAGAATAAATTTCAATTCATCCTCTGTCAATGTTATACCTAAATCATCTTTGGTCATGACTATCATGTTCCTGCATTTGGGCTAATTTAGTGCTATTTTAGCCATGTAACAAGTAGGTCATCTCAAACTGCGTGGGGAAGGGGGTGATTATGTACAATTTTCATGGTCAGGGCATTATCATATTGCAGGTAGTGACAGTAGTGCAGATACATCAGTTTGTACTGGGATATCAATTTCTGCAGTGATAACTAGGAGAGGGAAGTCTTGACAGTCTTTAATAAGTCAAATAAGTCTTTAATGGTCAAGCCTCTAAATTTTTTTCCAAAGGTCTCCACATGTGTCTGTTTTTCTGTTAGATAAGTTTGGCAAGAGTTCTGCTTGGCATATCAAGGAAGGCTGCGGGGCCAGAAGGGGACCTATAACCAAGTTTGGCAGACTGCTCTCAGTAGTGCATCAGAGCTAATTTGCCAAATGGTCCCTCAGTCTGGTTCAGTAGGACACACAATCATGGAAGACGCTGATTATGGATTGTATTACTGAATCACTGAAATGAATGAACGTTTCAAAGATATTCTAATTTATTGAGATACACCTGTATGTTTTGAGTAAGTTTGTTCTCCCAAACCAAGATAATAAAGGTAAGTCATAGGTACACAGCAAAGCTGAGACATCTCTAATCAGTGGCTCATAGTTAAGGGTGTATCCTGAATGCTCTGGGGAAAGCGCACCCTTAGATGCTTCATAGATTCACTTGCCCATGTGTAAGTGGAGTGACTTTGGATTTTCCTATCCTTTACGGGGGATAGAGATATAAGTAGGATTTCAGATTTTCTGATGTTTACTTTGTAGTTAGAGAGGGAGCCATAGGATTCCAATTGCGACGTTAAGGCAGGCACCCCTCTTCTGGGTTATTGATAAGAACAAAACATTGTCCTCAAAGGCTACAGACTGCAGCTCCCTTTCACCCACTTTGAAGCCTCTAATAGAGGAATGTTGTCTTACTGCTTGGAGTAGTGTCTCCAGGGTTTACAATATACAGGGTTGGGGATTGAGGGCACTCCTGCCATTTCATATTGGTAATTTTGAATATTGGGGAAAGTGTTTCATTTATTTTTAATTTGGCATGCGAGTGGGAGTATAATGATAGGACCACCTTCACGAATGCCTCTGGAACATTGGATTTCTTGAGAGCAGCAGCCATGAAAGACCAGTGCACCCTATCGAATACCTTTTCGGCATCAACTCCTAGAAGGAGCTACATCCACTACATGAAGTAGTCTAGAAGTATTATTTTTCCTCTCCAGACCCATCATTCATGAATTTAGGCACTAAAGGTTTCAGCCTCATCACCAGTGGCATAACTGAAGTCTTGTGGGCCCCTGGTGCAAACTCTTGTCCCAAACCCCCTACCCCCATCCTAGAGCAAATTCTTGATAATGACGGTTACGGGTGCTGAAACGATATCGCAGATACTTGAAAGGGATACAGCTTTATTACCCACAACTGTGATTATTAAGAATCTGGTGAGTGAGCAGCGCAGCACCCAGAATGTAATCAATACTGGGACAGTATAATATGCTCCACAGTGGCCCCCATACAGTATAATATGCTCCACAGTGGCCCTAATACAGTATAATATTCTCCACACTGGCCCCCCATACAGTATAATATGCTCAACAGTGGACACCACAGTATAATATGCTCCACAGTGGCACCCACACAGTATTATATGCTCCACAGTGGCCCCACACAGTATTATATGCTCCACAGTGGCCACCACAGTATTATATGCTACACACTGGACCCCACACAGTATTGTATGATCCACACTGGACCCCACACAGTATTATATGCTCTACAGTGGCCCTCAGGGCTGGCGACAGTACCTGGCTTACTCGGGCAAGTGCCAGGGCCCCAAGCTCCTGAGGGGGCCCACTCAGCAGTGGCATAACAGTACAGGGCCCGTGACCAACTAGAAATGGCCGAGGACCTGGACCACAATGATAGCGATCGGGGAAATGCTGGTTCCCCGACCGTTATACATACTGCTAATGGAAAGAGGCCCGGCGATGCCAGCCCAGGGGAGGTGAAAATAAAAATACTTATACTCACCTCTCCTGGGCTCAGCATCCTCTCCGGAGCTCTTCCGGCTGGTGACTGAGGTCCTATGTCATAGCACCCCACGTGACCGCTGAGACCCAATCACAGGCCCTAGCAGTGACATCTTGGGCGCAGGACCTCAGTCGCAAGACAGAAGAGGACCGAGGAGGTTGCTGCAGACAGCCGGATACTGAAGAGCAGTAAGGCAAGGTGAGTGTCAGTGTTTGTTATTTTTAATCAGTTTCCCTGGGCCTCTGATTATTATACTCTGGGGTCTGAGTTAACCTCATTGTATAATAATAGCACCAGCTCTATGGGGGGCTCTTGGGAGCATATAATACTGTGTAGGAGCCAGTGTGGATTATATAATACTGTGTGGGGGGCCAGTGTGGAGTGTATAATACTGTGTGGGGTCTACTGGAGAGCATTGAATAGACATAGATAGGACAGGTTCACTTCACAGACAGCGAGTAACTGGAATCTGTACTGCTGCTTACACAGACAGTTAACCCTTTCATTGCAAATAATCTAATATTGACTGACATTACTTGCAAAAGAGCAATTTCAACACTATACACATTCTTTAATCATACTTTTTTTTATTGAAAACGATCCTGTTAATGAAAAATGTTTTGTTAAGGACTTTTTGGGCAAGAGTTAACATTTTTTTTATTAAATACACACTGCTGTTTTAACAGCAAAGTGCTGATAATTTTACCTGTGCAAATCTTAAAAAAAATAACTCAATAAACTAATATAACATGTTTTTGTTGTTGTTTACCTAATATACAGCCCTGCACAAACCTTTAAAAAAATAACTCTGTTATATACAAGTGATTTTTTGCTGATGTTCACGCAATATACAGCCCTGCGCAAATCTTAAAAAAATAAGCAGTTATAAACAAGCAGTTTCTTGTTCACCCAATATAAAATCTAGACTGTGTAAGTAAAAATGACTTCATTATATACAAGTGGTTTCTTGTTGTTGGTCACCCAGTATACAGTCTAGCCTGCGCTAATCTTAAAAAAAGTTGTGGTTTCATGTGTTGTTTTTCTGCTCTCAAGACTAAATACACAGTGTGACAGAACATTGTTGTTAATCTGAAAATATATTCATTGCTTAAGTGTTTCTATGTATGCACAGTGCACATATATATCCATACACAGTAGTGCAGCCTAAACTGCTAATCTGAGAAAAGAGTCTCCATTTTTTTAGCATTTTTTGTGTGCTCACCCAATATATAATCTAGCCTTGGCTAATTTTACAAGAACATTTTTTTTTTTTCGCTCTGGTCTGGTGTCTGACCCATACATAATGTAAAGGAGTATTGTTGTTAATCTGAACAAAATATATTAAGCATCTCTCTGTATGAGCAAGTGCGCATATATAATTCTATATATACATTACAAAGTCACAGTAGTAGTGCGTCAAAAAAGAATCTCCGTTATTTGAGCGTTTGTTTTATTTTTTGGTGTGCTCACCCAATATACATTCTAGCTTGCGCAAGTCTTAAAAAAAAACTTTTAGGAATTTAAGTACTACTAAAAATAGGAGTGTGGATGGCAACAGCAACACTATTCTGGTCTTGTCAGTTCCGCCAGTAGCCGCAGTATTGTTGTACTTCCTGAAAATAAAGACTTTTTTGAAAGCAGTGAGCCACAAATTTTGAGTAAAGGTTATGCATATTACTCCTCAACATGCTATTTACCATGCTTCCTTTCTGTAATGTCAACCATGTCTTTTGTCATTTATTTTCACTGACACAGATCCCATGCTTTAGTAGTCATGTGGCATCTGCTGAAATTCCTTATAGCCCAAGACCTCCTCTTCTTCCTCCTCTTTTTGATGAGTTGGATTAGAACTGCCAGTGGGTTTTTGATGGAGATGATGTAGAGATGGAAGACATGAGTGTTGGTAGAGATAGAAGTGGCAGGGGGTGTGCTACTGATGATAGTGCTAGTAGGAGCTCTAGGGGGAAATATGTTAGGAATTGTGAGTCATAAAGGAATCCCATTGCCATAATGAGTCACAAAAAAGTGAGGAAGGTAATAAGGAATCTGATCATCATTCTATTACAGATAAGACCTGGCAACCGGTTTAGCATGACAGGGTGACACAGGAAGAGTGTGGTGACAGTTCTACCCAACGTGCAGCCCCAATACCCAAAGGACTTTTCTAGGGTAGATCTAAGGTAAGGTGGAGGTGACATCGGCAGACACGTTTCTGGTTTTGGCAGCAGCAGCTACATGCAGTGTCAGGACTTGAACCTAGGAACTTCAGTGTCCCAGGCTTTAGCTCTTCCAACTGAGCTATTCAGCCTCCTGGACAGCTCCTGTACTGATCTAAAGACTAGTTTCCTGCCGAATGGTAAGGAGTTGTGATTCCGCAAGCCCAATGTGGCCTGGCTCAGCATAAATAGCAGCCAGGGACTTGAAAATTTTTTCTAGATCTCTCCACTCCTCTTCCCCAGGGGGAAGTTTAAGGACCAAAGCCTGTGGATCCCCCTGCAAGAGAAAAATAACCACCCCTACCATCTGGGACTGAAACACATGAGGGTTAACCTGAAAATATAAACGACATGCCTCCCGACACGTCTCAATTTTTTCTCGGTCCCCTGAAAAATGATCCAGGGGATCTTAACCCTGAGAAGGTAAAAAACCACAGGGGATGACATAGCAGCCTCAGCTTGGTTCTGGGTAAGGGTATGAACCTGGTTAGACAGCTCAGTCACCAGGCCTGTTAAACCTTCCATTCGAGTTACAAGGTCTTGAATAGAAGCCATGCCAATCAGGAAGGAAAATAGTAGAAGATTATAGGGCTTGCTATTCTGTTAGGGAATTGCCAATTAAGCAATTTCCCAGTAGCTGCTGCCAGAATCTACTTGCCTCAACTACCCTAAGCGGTAGAAGACAATTGGGTGATGGCCCCTTCCTATAACACAAGTGAATACACAAAACATAGACAAGACAAACAAACAGGAACAGGTAATCAAGAGAGCCAAGTGTCAGAACTAGTTGGGCAGCGAAATACAAAATCAGAACCAGAAGAAGAGTCAAAAGGAAAAGCCAAGGTCAGAATATAGATAATCAGAGGAAACAGTATACAGTAATGTTTAGCACGCTCAGAGAGACTAATAGCAAACAACCAAAAGAGGGTTGGAAAACTATATAAAGGGTATCAGAAATTCGTCCCAGGCTTGATTGGCAAAGAAGGATGTCAACCAAAAGAGCGCTAAATGTTAACTCTTTAGAAAGCAGAGGAACTCAGAGCCTTGGCTGGACTGGCACCAGGGTCAGACTGGCCCACTGGGGGCTGTACTGGACCCCCACTGTTTTTTTATAATAGGCAGTGGAGGTGCGGTATTCACTTACCTCTCCCCGATCCAGGCCAGGGGACCCCCACACCGTGTGCCGCACATTACGTCATCGCGGTGCACAGTGCCCAGACTAAAGTGGCCACAAGCAGGAGCAGGATTAGGTAAGGGATGCAGCCAGGTTCTCCTCAGTCTTGCGATCCGGTTTTAAGAACCAGATCGCAAAACTGGGGAGAAGTGGCACCGCCAACCTGATTCTGCTACTAGTAGAGCAGAAAATCACAGGCTTCCTGCTCTAAAACTCACAGACTTGTAGGCCACACGTCCCATTGAGCCTGTGGCCTACAAGCTAATCCTCCATACTTACCTGTTCACCGGCACCTCCTGCTTCTTCCTTTTCCGGGCGCACATGACATCACATCAGTGTGCCTGGAGCAAGAAGGGGTGGGACCGGGGAGCAGACAGGTGAGTAATCATCCAATCTACTATAGGGGGGACCAGTGAATGGGCCATTGTATGGGCATACAGTGTCCCCTTCACTATTCCCCCCATACAGTGGCCCCCTTCACTATTCCTCCCCCCATTAAAGTGGTTCCTTCACTAATCCCCCCCCCCATACAGTGGCCCCTTCACTGGTCCCCTATACAGTATGGGGACCCTTGATGGGGTCATTATATTGTGGAGGGGGGGCAGTGATGGAGGCCAATAGCCTAGGGGACATTAAAGGGCTTGTGCAGGATATATATATATATATATATATATATATATATATATATATATACATACACATTTTTTATTTTTTTTTTTTATAATTACACCAGGGCAGGCAAAAACACCCCAAACTTTCTCTCCTGTCCCCAGTGTTTCCCAGCGTGGTTTGGTCCTGCAGCTCTGTTGTTTTCTTCCAGCGAAAGTTCCCTCTGCACATGACTACCTGGGACGTCACAGCCAGTGAGAATTTCCAGCAAAAGAAGACAGCAGAGCTGCAGGATTGGACTGGAGCACCGGGGACAGGTGGGTATGTTTTTTTTTTTTTTTTTGTTGTTTTTTTTTGGGGGGGGGGGGGTAGAGGCGGTCCACCTCCCCCCGAACTAATTATGAAAAAAAAAAAAATTATACTGGACAACCTCTTTAAAGTGTGGCACATTGGGGGAGTTTATTAAAGGGGTAGTCCAGGCATAAATTGTTATGGTTTATCCTCAGGATAGGCCATAAATACCTGATCTGTAGGGGGCTGACCCCGGACCCATCAGCTGTACGGAGCCACTTCTGGTGCCCGTTCTGTACACAATATGGGGCCGGATGCAGAAAACTCTGTCCACTGTATATTAGCCGGGCACCTTCACTGTATCTCAGCACTTATTGCAGTCAGTAGGAGCTGAGCTGCAGTGAAGGCGCCGGGCAACTATACAGCGGATGGAGCTTTTTGCTTTCGGCCCTGTGTTGTGTACAGAATAGGCATCGGAAGTGGCTCCGTACAGCTGATGGGGCCGTGTGTCAGCCCCCTACCAATCACGTATTTATGTCCTATCCTGAGCATAGGCCATAAAAAAGATTAGACCTGGACAACCCCTTTAATATGCCCCACACATTTAAATGTCCCCCCCCCACAGGATATCAGCCCCCATCACTGCTCCCACACAATATAATGGCTTCATCACTGTTCCCCATACAGTATGGAGGACCAGTGAAGAGGCCACGGTATGGGGGGATCAGCGAAGTGTCCAATATAAATTTGGTCCAGACAACCCCTTAAAAGAGGCTGTCCATAAACTGGAGCAACCACTGTGGCCTCCAGGAAGGTGTAAAAAAAAAAAAAAAAAAAAGCATAATCGTCTGTCCCCAGCACACCGTTGTCCCCTGCCTGTGTCTGTTCGATCTCATGGTGGCGCCTCATTTCTAGAAATCCTGTTACTAATTGGTCTTACCAGTCACATGAGGTGCAGGACTCCCAGCAGGAAGGTGCTGGCCTGAGACTGAATGAACACTGGCAGCGGACAACGGAGCGCCGGGAACAGGGGAGTATGCTTATTTATTTATTTTTTATTTTACACCTCCCCGCCCGGCACACGGGTTGCTCCAATTCCTGGACAACCTCTTTAAATGATTTTTCCGTCTTTCTAATATTGATGGCCTGTCCTTAGGATAGGCCTTCAATATTACATCTGCTGGGATACAACAACCATTATCTCTGCAGATCAGCTTTTCCAGAACAGTGCGGCTACAGGTAATGATAACAATTCTAGGAGCTATGCTGTTCACTTGCCATACAGGGTGTAGCAGTTGGTTTAGGTAGTGCAGTGGTGCACATCGTATGGCGGGTGAGCAGCATGGCTCCCGACATGTTATTACCTTTAGCCACCCTGTCACGCTACAGCTGATCTGCAGGGGTCCTGGCAGTGGGCCCCTAGAAACAATTCCACTAGTGGGCCCTAGACATCCCAGTCCGACACTGACTGGCACACTGCAATGAATACCTAGCTGTGCTAAAACAGCAATAGACCCAGGAGCAGAGGATCATAAATGGACACGCCTCCTGCCAGAGGATGGCGCAGAAATCCGAACGGGCAAAGATGTTACAGTTGGTGTGATTACGACAGTACCAAATTTATATATTTTTTATTATTTACAAATTTTTCAGAATAAAATGAATTATTTTTGCATTGCCATCTTGTGACAGGCATAATATTTTAATTTTTTTCAGGGCTTATTTTTTGAGGAACGAGCTGTGCTTTTTATTGGTACTGTTTAGAGTTACTTACTTTTGATATTTTCATTCCATATTACTGTATGTGAAAAAAAGTTGGTGAAAAATCATTATTTCTAGTGTTTTTTATTTTGGCCTCCACTGTATGGGTTAAACAGT
>CAMRHE010001596.1:0-68393 GCA_947044405.1 Leptodactylus fallax
CCTGATACCCCAGGGAGAGGGGGCGGTAGATTATTGTGTATATCTAACCATAGGTGTGTTTTCTATGTATCCTGTGGTAGACTATCTCTACATATAACCATATACATTTATATATTCGGATATATCCACAGTTTTGCTTGTTGTCAGTTGTATAAACCTTCGTTGTCTCTATCAAGAGGTTGTCAACCTGCCCTGACCTAGTCCTGCTCACACAGCTGATGCGCTTTTCACAATGTATTGGTACAGGATATCTTTGGGGACACTGATTCCCCCTTAGCAGGGGCCCCTTCCCCTTCTGGCACCTGACATGACACCACTGCTGGGCATGTACCTCATGTTACCTCCATGTAATATATTCTGCCCCCTCTATGAGTCTGTATAACAATGGGCCCCAGGCCGGGCTCTTGGTTGGTCGGGGCATCAATGGGATTCCCACAGCTGCCAGGAGGTCTTCACATTCCTCCAGTCTTCTTACCCTCCCTGCCCCCTTCTTTGCTGGGTGGAGACCCCCTTGTAGGCCGGTAATAGACTCCAGATCTCAGATCCTCTCCCACCATACAGTTGGCCTTCCCTCCATCTGTTTGCATTATAAAGACCCCGAGATTGTTCATTTACACAAAACAACAGTCCATGAACATGAGACAATAACCACAAGTGATAACCACCTAGGTCTTAGGAGGGGCATGGAATATTAGAGGGATTTGGGGAAGTTTGGGCAGGGAAATGGCGATGATAAATGTGAAGGTCTACTCGTGGGGCGTACACTGATGTATTATATAATAAAACACTGCTGGAAAATACCCGGGGATATTGGTGGACAGTAAGCCTAATTTAATGTAACCTTCCCCCCTCAGCGGGGCTTACATAGGTGGTAAGGGGCCGGTGACCTGTATTGTCCAGGGCTTTAGACTGCCCTGACCTATCCCTTTGTAGAATATCCGGGCCTTGTTCCTATTCCCTATAGGGGACACTGACATACGGCCCCGTCACTGACTATGTGACTGATATGTGGAATTACAGGTTCTGCACGACCGCTCTGCAAACACTTCTCTGCTCCTCCGCTCTGATGTGCACATCCATATTTATCTTTCCATTCAACACCAAGAAATGTGTGAAAGACATGACCTGAAAAGTATTGAGACTGGAGTATACGGTGTATACCACAGTGTAATAACATGTCTATAATGCCCGGATAGGAGATAGGTAGGTAGATATGAGACAGACAGACATGAGGCAGCTTTCCTCTCTTCCTGGCAGACAATGGCAGGTGTGTCAGATCTTTCTGGTATTATAGGCCGCTGTACACACATGTAGTGTGCCGTGTAGTAAATGGCAATCCCTCGTCTTAGTGCTGTGAACACACCCTGCAAACATGAAAAAGAGTGGGCGTAAAGTGGGGCACCGCCCTGACAGACCGCACATCACCTGGGGCAGTTCTGTCAGTCACCTGCAGCCCCTAAACCCTGACAGGCCCAGATCGGCCCCACTTCTGGCTGTTCTGTGATATATAGTGTGTGACAGGTGCTACAGGGGCCCCGATATGTCATGTCCTCTACACTTATGAAGGATGTCTATGAAGACCATACTCACTTATATACAGACTACAGCTGCCCATACACATTGGATTTTTCTTTATGACATCACTGTGTGTATTATCCCTGTAGTGTACTGTGGTGGGCAGCATGGTGGCTCAGTGGTTAGCACTGCAGCCTTGCAGCGCTGGAGTTCTGGGTTTGAATCCTGCCAAGGACAACATCTGCGTGTAGTTTGTATGTTCTCCCCGTGTTTGCGTGGGTTTCCTCCCACACTCCAAAGACATACTGATAGGGAATGTAGATTGTGAGCCCTATATGGGACAGTGAAAGTCAATGTCTGCAAAGTGCTGCGGAATATGATGGTGCTATATAAGTAAGCATAATAAATAAATAATACTGTGACATTGCTGTGTGTATTATCTCTGTACTGTGACATCACTGTGTGTATTATCTCTGTACTGTGACATCGCTGTGTGTATTATCCCTGTACTGTGACATCGCTGTGTGTATTATCTCTGTACTGTGACATCGCTGTGTGTATTATCTCTGTGACCGGGCCTGCGACATCACTGTGTGTATTCCCGCATCGCGGTGTATTATCCCCGTACTGTGACATCGCTGTGTGTGTATTATCGGGCCCGTACGGCCCTGTGACATCGCTGTGTGTATTATCTCGGTGTACCTGCGACATCGCTGTGTGTATTATCCCTGTACTGTGACATCACTGTCACATATACTTATATATAAGACCCCAGAATAGGGGGTAATCCCGTACTGGTCTGTGGGTGGCGACGCGCTGTGTGGCCCGTTGGGGTGGGGGTTTTTGGGCGGGGATGGGGGGACACTAAAACATATCAGGTGTGTCTGAACTCAAAACTTTAAGAAAATTTACAACAATCCCAACTTGTTAGGCATGGTCTCCCCCATCTTTTTTTTTTTTTTATAATTAACTTTTTATTGGATTTTCAAATATCACCAATGAATATACATAGTTACAGACAATGTGCATAACACAACAATCATTAATCAAACAATCAGATGAGCTGGCGTATTACATACAATGGTTAACAATAGCACAGTCTCCCCCATCTTTAATGGTCAGCAGTCATTGCTTTGGATCCTCGTCTGCCAGAATGTCTGCGGCCTGTGCAGTAATAGAGTTACCATACCAATGTCCTGCTGAAATAACTGGATGGTCTGAAAGACCTGGAATACAAAGAGTTTAGGGGTCTGAGTGCAGGGGGCGGAGGAGGAGCAGCGCCTCACCTGTTCACACCTTCAGTCATGTATATTTCTATTCATTACCAAAATGGAAATTGAATTAAGAACAGAGAAATGTAAATCCCATCAATAGTCCTTTGTGAGACCTTTCCCCTTTTGTCTTCCATCAGTTCTGTGGGGCCATATTATCACTTCCAGGACAAAAAACAGCTGTTCTTCTATTCTTACTAGGCAGAATTTCCCCCACACATGTCTAAAACTTTTGCACAGTACTATATACATGATATACAGTGGATCAGAATGATCTTCTCATGAGCAGGGGGTAGGGGGCTAATATTGGGTTTTATTTTAGCAGGACGCTCTGTCAGCCTCTTATTCCCCCACAGGGCTGTAGTTTATGTATATGAATGAGTCTGAGTCTGGGCTGGAGATAAGAACCCCAGGACCCCAGGGACGGAGGAGGCGTCTCAGCCTCAGCTGCTTCTCCTGTCTGACAATTATCACTGTATATGACAGCTGAGACCACAATATACACAATACATGGATGGCGTCAGGGTGAGCCCCCCACCCTGGTAGTCACTATGGGGGTGACTCTATGATCTCAATGGCCACATAGGTGAATTATGTCAATTGGCAGCTTTCAGGTTTTCCTTATAGGCCTCACTTTTAGGGGGAGAAGGGGGACCCTATAGGTCTCACTTTTAGGGGGAGAAGGGGGACCCTATAGGTCTCACTTTTAGGGGGAGAAGGGGGACCCTATAGGCCTCACTTTTAGGGGAGAAGGGGGACCCTATAGGCCTCACTTTTAGGGGGAGAAGGGGGACCCTATAGGCCTCACTTTTTGGTGGAGAAGGGGGAACCTATAGGCCTCACTTTTAGGGGGAGAAGGGGGACCCTATAGGCCTCACTTTTAGGGGAGAAGGGGGACCCTATAGGCCTCACTTTTAGGGGGAGAAGGGGGACCCTATAGGCCTCACTTTTAGGGGGAGAAGGGGGACCCTATAGGCCTCACTTTTAGGGGGAGAAGGGGGACCCTATAGGCCTCACTTTTAGGTGGAGAAGGGGGACCCTATAGGTCTCACTTTTAGGGGGAGAAGGGGGACCCTATAGGCCTCACTTTTAGGGGGGAGGGGGAGAAGGGGGACCCTATAGGCCTCACTTTTAGGCCTCTCACATCTGTACAGGGTGGGTCTTTCACCTTCACCTGAAGGCATCCATATGAATAGAGGATCCCTTACCCCCTGCCCCCCATTCATCACTCTATTATCATGTGATGTGGATTCAAAACCTGCAGACAAAGACTCCATATTAGATTAAACACCCCTCCCCCTCCAGTCTAGTATTGCAGGAGACCCCAGGATCGGCCTCTCCGCACCAGATATATAATAATAATATTATACGGGGGCAGCTGTGGGGGGTATAGAGCGCCCCCACATTACAGCAGCTATAGTCTCACTATAATGAACCCATCCTAGGTCTGTATGAGCCCATATTCCCTCTAAATGTACAGGATGCCCCATGTAACAGCTACAGTGCGGGGTATTACAGGGCATGGTATGGCAGTATATGGTATATTATATCACAATACATACTATTACCTTATATTATAATAAACTGTATATAACAGAGCAGTATACAGTATATATTACTACAGTATGCACAGTAGAGCAGTATATATTACTACAGTATGCACAGTAGAGCAGTATATATTACTACAGTATACACAGTAGAGCAGTATATATTACTACAGTATACACAGTAGAGCAGTATATATTACTACAGTATACACAGTAGAGCAGTATATATTACTACAGTATACACAGTAGAGCAGTATATATTACTACAGTATACACAGTAGAGCAGTATATATTACTACAGTATACACAGTAGAGCAGTACATAGTATATATTACTACAGTATACACAGTAGAGCAGTATATATTACTACAGTATACACAGTAGAGCAGTACATAGTATATATTACTACAGTATACACAGTAGAGCAGTATATAGTATATATTACTACAGTATACACAGTAGAGCAGTACATAGTATATATTACTACAGTATACACAGTAGAGCAGTACATAGTATATATTACTACAGTATACACAGTAGAGCAGTATATATTACTACAGTATACACAGTAGAGCAGTATATATTACTACAGTATACACAGTAGAGCAGTATATATTACTACAGTATACACAGTAGAGCAGTACATAGTATATATTACTACAGTATACACAGTAGAGCAGTATATATTACTACAGTATACACAGTAGGCAGTATATATTACTACAGTGTACACAGTAGAGCAGTATATATTACTACAGTGTACACAGTAGAGCAGTATATATTACTACAGTGTACACAGTAGAGCAGTATATATTACTACAGTATACACAGTAGAGCAGTATATATTACTACAGTATACACAGTAGAGCAGTATATATTACTACAGTATACACAGTAGAGCAGTATATATTACTACAGTATACACAGTAGAGCAGTATATATTACTACAGTATACACAGTAGAGCAGTATATATTACTACAGTATACACAGTAGAGCAGTACATAGTATATATTACTACAGTATACACAGTAGAGCAGTATATATTACTACAGTATACACAGTAGAGCAGTATATATTACTACAGTATACACAGTAGAGTAGTATATATTACTACAGTATACACAGTAGAGCAGTATATATTACTACAGTATACACAGTAGAGCAGTATATATTACTACAGTATACACAGTAGAGCAGTATATATTACTACAGTATACACAGTAGAGCAGTATATATTACTACAGTATACACAGTAGAGCAGTATATATTACTACAGTATACACAGTAGAGCAGTATATATTACTACAGTATACACAGTAGAGCAGTATATATTACTACAGTATACACAGTAGAGCAGTATATATTACTACAGTATACACAGTAGAGCAGTACATAGTATATATTACTACAGTATACACAGTAGAGCAGTATATATTACTACAGTATACACAGTAGAGCAGTATATATTACTACAGTATACACAGTAGAGCAGTACATAGTATATATTACTACAGTATACACAGTAGAGCAGTATATATTACTACAGTGTACACAGTAGAGCAGTATATATTACTACAGTGTACACAGTAGAGCAGTACATAGTATATATTACTACAGTATACACAGTAGAGCAGTATATATTACTACAGTGTACACAGTAGAGCAGTATATATTACTACAGTGTACACAGTAGAGCAGTACATAGTATATATTACTACAGTATACACAGTAGAGCAGTATATATTACTACAGTATACACAGTAGAGCAGTATATATTACTACAGTATACACAGTAGAGCAGTATATATTACTACAGTATACACAGTAGAGCAGTATATATTACTACAGTATACACAGTAGAGCAGTATATATTACTACAGTATACACAGTAGAGCAGTATATATTACTACAGTATACACAGTAGAGCAGTATATATTACTACAGTATACACAGTAGAGCAGTATATATTACTACAGTATACACAGTAGAGCAGTATATATTACTACAGTATACACAGTAGAGCAGTATATATTACTACAGTATACACAGTAGAGCAGTATATATTACTACAGTATACACAGTAGAGCAGTATATATTACTACAGTATACACAGTAGAGCAGTATATATTACTACAGTATACACAGTAGAGCAGTATATATTACTACAGTATACACAGTAGAGCAGTATATATTACTACAGTATACACAGTAGAGCAGTATATATTACTACAGTATACACAGTAGAGCAGTATATATTACTACAGTATACACAGTAGAGCAGTATATATTACTACAGTATACACAGTAGAGCAGTATATATTACTACAGTATACACAGTAGAGCAGTATATATTACTACAGTATACACAGTAGAGCAGTATATATTACTACAGTATACACAGTAGAGCAGTATATATTACTACAGTATACACAGTAGAGCAGTATACAGTATATATTACTACAGTATGCACAGTAGAGCAGTATATATTACTACAGTATACACAGTAGAGCAGTATATATTACTACAGTATACACAGTAGAGCAGTATATATTACTACAGTATACACAGTAGAGCAGTATATATTACTACAGTATACACAGTAGAGCAGTATATATTACTACAGTATACACAGTAGGCAGCATAGTATATATTACTACAGTATACACAGTAGAGCAGTATATATTACTACAGTATACACAGTAGAGCAGTATATATTACTACAGTATACACAGTAGAGCAGTATATATTACTACAGTATACACAGTAGAGCAGTATATATTACTACAGTATACACAGTAGAGCAGTATATATTACTACAGTATACACAGTAGAGCAGTATATATTACTACAGTATACACAGTAGAGCAGTATATATTACTACAGTATACACAGTAGAGCAGTATATATTACTACAGTATACACAGTAGAGCAGTATATATTACTACAGTATACACAGTAGAGCAGTATATATTACTACAGTATACACAGTAGAGCAGTATATATTACTACAGTATACACAGTAGAGCAGTATATATTACTACAGTATACACAGTAGAGCAGTATATATTACTACAGTATACACAGTAGAGCAGTATATATTACTACAGTATACACAGTAGAGCAGTATATATTACCACAGTATACACAGTAGAGCAGTACACAGTATATATTACTACAGTATACACAGTAGAGCAGTATATATTACTACAGTATACACAGTAGAGCAGTATATAGTATATATTACTACAGTATACACAGTAGAGCAGTACATAGTATATATTAGTACAGTATACACAGTAGAGCAGTATATATTACTACAGTATACACAGTAGAGCAGTACATAGTATATATTAGTACAGTATACACAGTAGAGCAGTATATATTAGTACAGTATACACAGTAGAGCAGTATATATTACTACAGTATACACAGTAGAGCAGTATATATTACTACAGTATACACAGTAGAGCAGTATATATTACTACAGTATACACAGTAGAGCAGTACATAGTATATATTACTACAGTATACACAGTAGAGCAGTATATATTACTACAGTATACACAGTAGAGCAGTATATATTACTACAGTATACACAGTAGAGCAGTATATATTACTACAGTATACACAGTAGAGCAGTACATAGTATATATTACTACAGTATACACAGTAGAGCAGTATATATTACTACAGTATACACAGTAGAGCAGTATATATTACTACAGTATACACAGTAGAGCAGTATATAGTATATATTACTACAGTATACACAGTAGAGCAGTATATATTACTACAGTATACACAGTAGAGCAGTACATAGTATATATTACTACAGTATACACAGTAGAGCAGTATATATTACTACAGTATACACAGTAGAGCAGTATATATTACTACAGTATACACAGTAGAGCAGTATATATTACTACAGTATACACAGTAGAGCAGTATATAGTATATATTACTACAGTATACACAGTAGAGCAGTATATAGTATATATTACTACAGTATACACAGTAGAGCAGTATATATTACTACAGTATACACAGTAGAGCAGTATATATTACTACAGTATACACAGTAGAGCAGTATATATTACTACAGTATACACAGTAGAGCAGTACATAGTATATATTACTACAGTATACACAGTAGAGCAGTATATATTACTACAGTATACACAGTAGAGCAGTATATATTACTACAGTATACACAGTAGAGCAGTATATATTACTACAGTATACACAGTAGAGCAGTACACAGTATATATTACTACAGTATACACAGTAGAGCAGTATATATTACTACAGTATACACAGTAGAGCAGTATATATTACTACAGTATACACAGTAGAGCAGTATATATTACTACAGTATACACAGTAGAGCAGTATATATTACTACAGTGATACACAGTAGAGCAGTATATATTACTACAGTATACACAGTAGAGCAGTATATATTACTACAGTATACACAGTAGAGCAGTATATATTACTACAGTATACACAGTAGAGCAGTATATATTACTACAGTATACACAGTAGAGCAGTATATATTACTACAGTATACACAGTAGAGCAGTATATATTACTACAGTATACACAGTAGAGCAGTATATATTACTACAGTATACACAGTAGAGCAGTATATATTACTACAGTATACACAGTAGAGCAGTATATATTACTACAGTATACACAGTAGAGCAGTATACATAGTATATATTACTACAGTATACACAGTAGAGCAGTATATATTACTACAGTATACACAGTAGAGCAGTACATAGTATATATTACTACAGTATACACAGTAGAGCAGTATATATTACTACAGTATACACAGTAGAGCAGTATATATTACTACAGTATACACAGTAGAGCAGTACATAGTATATATTACTACAGTATACACAGTAGAGCAGTATATATTACTACAGTACACACAGTAGAGCAGTATATATTACTACAGTATACACAGTAGAGCAGTATATATTACTACAGTATACACAGTAGAGCAGTATATATTACTACAGTATACACAGTAGAGCAGTATATATTACTACAGTATACACAGTAGAGCAGTACATAGTATATATTACTACAGTATACACAGTAGAGCAGTATATATTACTACAGTATACACAGTAGAGCAGTAGATGCTCCTCCAGCTGTAGAGCTCACAGCTGATGACATCACAGGTACATGCTGCTCAGTCCCCGCCCCCTCCCCTTTCGGCTTTGCTGATTGGCTGTCTCTTGGCCGCCTGTGTGTGTTATGATTCGAATATAAATGTAGCTGTGGCTGCAGAGAAGCTGAGAAGAGGCCGGGGCGGCGGTGTGTACGGTGCTCTAGTCTGTAGGCTCCGGGATCCGCCGCTACCGCACTGCCCGGACTCTCTGCAGGATGCTCTACTGACAGCAGGCGGCAGGACCTGGGGCACATCTGCCGCTATTCTGCAGGACCTGGGGCACATCTGCCGCTATTCTGCAGGACCTGGGGCACATCTGCCGCTATTCTGCAGGACCTGGGGCATATCTGCCGCTATTCTGCAGGACCTGGGGCACATCTGCCGCTATTCTGCACGCTTCGGACTACATCTGCCGCTGTTCTGCACGTTCTGCCGCCGCCTTTTTGCACCATGGAGATGGAGAAGCTGCTGAATGAGTTCAGCCCCGGCCGCCCCTCTGCTGCCCTGCCTCGGCCCAGCACCCTGCTGCCCTGCGGCCGGAGCCTGCTCTATCCGACTACAGGGGGCGTCCTGTCCCCGGTCACCAGCCTGGCCTTTACTATGAACCAGCTCACCGGCCTGGGAAGGTAAGAACCAAATATAGTGTGTACAGTGCGGTATTATATGTACACTGCAGTATTATACATGTGTGCTGGTCTGCATTATATGTGTACAGTGCAGTATTATACATGTGTGCTGTGCAGTATTATACATGTATACAGTGTGTGCAGTATTATACGTGAATACGGTGTGTGCAGTATTATACATGTGTACAGTGTGGTATTATATGTACCCTGCAGTATTATACTTGTGTGCTGGTCTGCATTATATGTGTACAGTGCAGTATTATACATGTATACAGTGCGGTATTATACATGTATACAGTGTGTACAGTATTATACATGTATACAGTGTGTACAGTGCAGTATTATACGTGTATGCAGTATTATACATGTATACAGTGGCAACAAGGTATTATACAGTGTGTGCAGTATTATACATGTATACAGTGTGTACAGTGCGGTATTATACGTGTATGCAGTATTATACATGTATACAGTGCGGTATTATACAGTGTGTGCAGTATTATACATGTATACAGTGCGGTATTATACGTGTATGCAGTATTATACATGTATACAGTGCGGTATTATACAGTGTGTGCAGTATTATACATGTATACAGTGCGGTATTATACGTGTATGCAGTATTATACATGTATACAGTGCGGTATTATACAGTGTGTGCAGTATTATACATGTATACAGTGCGGTATTATACGTGTATGCAGTATTATACATGTATACAGTGCGGTATTATACAGTGTGTGCAGTATTATACATGTATACAGTGCGGTATTATACGTGTATGCAGTATTATACATGTATACAGTGCGGTATTATACAGTGTGTGCAGTATTATACATGTATACAGTGCGGTATTATACAGTGTGTGCAGTATTATACATGTATACAGTGCGGTATTATACGTGTATGCAGTATTATACATGTATACAGTGCGGTATTATACAGTGTGTGCAGTATTATACATGTATACAGTGCGGTATTATACAGTGTGTGCAGTATTATACATGTATACAGTGCGGTATTATACAGTGTGTGCAGTATTATACATGTATACAGTGCGGTATTATACGTGTATGCAGTATTATACATGTATACAGTGCGGTATTATAGTGGTGTTCTGCACTTCCCCCTGACATGCTGGATATCGGCTTCTGGGCCAGATTCTGACTACTGACAACCTATTCTTCAGTGCTCGGGGCTTATCACAATTTCTGTGTTTTGTTTGTCCACTCTCTTATTGAGGATTGACCACAGGTTCCCAATGGGATTGAGATCTAGAGAGCTTCCTGGTCATGGACCCAAAATTTGGATGTTTTGCTTACCGAGCTACTTAGTTCTCACTTTTGCCATGTGACATGGTCTCCATCATGGTGGAGAAAGCTTTGTCCATTGCCCTATGTCCTGGATGGTCGGGAGAAGTTACCTCTGGAGGATGTTTAGACCATTCTTTATTCATGGCTGTGTAAAAATTGTGAGTGAGCCCAGGAATAAAGAATGGGATCTAAACATAGCCAGGATTTGGCCCAGAAGCTGATATCCAGCATGTCGGGGGACGTGCAGAAGCCTGGAAAAATAAGGGTTAACACTGGAAATATTGAGCTTGTGCAGAAACTTGATGGATTGTCAATAGAAGTGTAAAAATGTATGAAATTCCTATAATTGTACTTCAGTAACCATAGAAACATCTGACTAAAGATCCAGAATTTGTGTCACTCTCAACTTTTGGCCATGACTGTATATGTGGCCCGCTGTACAGTGCCGTGTGTGTGTGTATATATATGTGGCCCGCTGTACAGTGCCGTGTGTGTATATATATGTGGCCCCCTGTACAGTGCCGTGTGTGTATATATATGTGGCCCCCTGTACAGTGCCGTGTGTGTGTGTGTGTGTTATATATGTGGCCCCCTGTACAGTGCCGTGTGTGTGTGTGTGTGTGTATATGTGGCCCGCTGTACAGTGCCGTGTGTGTATATATATGTGGCCCGCTGTACAGTGCCGTGTGTGTGTGTGTATATATGTGGCCCGCTGTACAGTGGTGTGTGTGTGTGTGTGTATATATGTGGCCCCCTGTACAGTGCCGTGTGTGTGTGTGTATATATGTGGCCCGCTGTACAGTGCCGTGTGTGTGTGTGTGTGTGTATATGTGGCCCGCTGTACAGTGCCGTGTGTGTGTGTGTGTGTATATATGTGGCCCGCTGTACAGTGCCGTGTGTGTATATATATGTGGCCCCCTGTACAGTGCCGTGTGTGTGTGTGTGTGTATATATATGTGGCCCGCTGTACAGTGGCGTGTGTGTGTGTTATATATGTGGCCCGCTGTACAGTGCCGTGTGTGTGTGTGTGTGTATATATATGTGGCCCGCTGTACAGTGCCGTGTGTGTATATATATGTGGCCCCCTGTACAGTGCCGTGGGTGGGTGTGTGTGTGTGTGTGTGTATATGTGGCCAGCTGTACAGTGCCGTGTGTGTGTGTATATGTGGCCCGCTGTACAGTGCCGTGTGTGTATATATATGTGGCCCGCTGTACAGTGCCGTGTGTGTGTGTGTGTATATATGTGGCCCGCTGTACAGTGCGTGTGTGTGTATATATATGTGGCCCCCTGTACAGTGCCGTGTGTGTGTGTATATGTGGCCCGCTGTACAGTGCCGTGTGTGTGTGTGTGTGTATATGTGGCCCGCTGTACAGTGCCGTGTGTGTGTGTGTGTATATATATGTGGCCCGCTGTACAGTGCCGTGTGTGTGTATATATGTGGCCCGCTGTACAGTGCGTGTGTGTGTGTGTATATATATGTGGCCCGCTGTACAGTGCCGTGTGTGTGTGTGTGTGTATATGTGGCCCGCTGTACGGGTGTGTGTGTGTGTGTGTATATATGTGGCCCGCTGTACAGTGCCGTGTGTGTGTGTGTGTGTATATATGTGGCCCGCTGTACAGTGCCGTGTGTGTGTGTGTGTGTATATATATGTGGCCCGCTGTACAGTGCCGTGTGTGTGTGTGTGTGTGCTGTGTGTGTGTGTGTATATATGTGGCCCGCTGTACAGTGCCGTGTGTGTGTGTGTGATATATATGTGGCCCGCTGTACAGTGCCGTGTGTGTGTGTGTGTATATATGTGGCCCGCTGTACAGTGCCGTGTGTGTATATATATGTGGCCCGCTGTACAGTGCCGTGTGTGTGTGTGTGTGTATATGTGGCCCGCTGTACAGTGCCGTGTGTGTATATATATGTGGCCCGCTGTACAGTGCCATGTGTGAGTGTATATGTGGCCTGGTGTATACACATACAGCTGTGGGGGTGACGAGGATACACGCAGGGGATGCAGCTCATTCACATGGAGTATCGCTCCCAGTATAACATGCCCCCTCCACCCCGGCGCTGACCTCTCACCTATGACATCCTGTAGCTGTCAGACTCGTTGCTGAACATTCCCAGACAGTGTCTGCTGTATGTACTGCATAGGCCCTATAGATGGCGCCTGCCCTGCAGCCACTGGTGTACTAACAGCAAACATAATGTACAATAGAAGAGCGCCCCAAGTGGGCTAAAGGTTACAAACCATGTGGTTTTATAATATTAAAGCACTACATGTCCCAGTCTGGACATACTGGCAATTCATCTCAGCTTGCTGTGACTTGTAGTTCTATAACCCCTTACGATCATTCCTGATGATTGATCTGCATCTTTATCATCTTCTCCATTACAGCCAGAGTGAAACCCCAAAGAGAAAACGGGAGATGTTGTCCTATCCGATCCAGATATCGCCCCTGACCCGCTCCGCGTCCTCCGAATCCTCTGATTCAGGTAGGTTTATAATGGCCGGGGCTGTTATATTAGTGATGGTCATGTACATGATGTACATCTATATTAACCCCTTCTCTCTGTCCCTTCCAGGCTTAAGTTTGGATTACCCCAGCCCCGTGGACCTGGACACGCCCTCAGAAATGTAAGTCTCGCCATTTTCTTTTTAGATTCCTATTCACTGACATAAAGCAGAGATGTTGTCAGCAGCCATTATTGCCGTAGTCGTGGGGCGGTTGTATGGGTGCATTTGTAAGAACTAGAGCGCCCCCTTGCGTTATGCGTGACAGGTGTGACCCCGCATAGTCATAGAGTAGCGCCTGCAGGAATGTGCAGTGACAGCCGGCGGATATAATCCCTCTATTATCTATGGCCCCGGCCCTTCTTACAACCTGCAGCTCGGGGCCCGTATAGATAAATACACCGCCTGTAACCTGACGCCGCCATCATCAGGGGAAGCCACTCTGAAACCGCAGCCTGGGACTGGGCCTCATAGCCGGCCTAGCTCCAGTATCCTTCTGTGTAACATAGATGGAGGCTTTGTTCTCCTGCCCTGGGAGGCCGGAGGAATGCGGCTGTAAATACCTAACCCCAAGGGACCGGCTCTAAGGGGCCTTTATTTAGCAGAGAAAGGGTTAATGTCGGCAGGAATAAAAACATGCTGATAAAGATTATTGAAGAGAGGACAAGGCCTGATCAGTTTGTCATTTATTTTAGACCTGTTGATAAAGTTTATTGAAGAATATGGCAGATGTCTATCATAGTACACTGAAGCAGTTGCCCATAGCAACAATTTACACTGGGGGAGGAGCTGGGGTTTGGTTGCTATGGTCTGCTTTTTTTTTTTTTTTAAATAACTTTATTGTCTGAGTTTTGATTGACAAGGTCCAAAAATAAATTCTGCAGTGTTCTACAATAAACTTTATTGCTCCATTGAGGCCCATGATGTATTACACACACTCAGCCTGTCTGGCACTCTCTTCAATAAACTTTATTGATAAAGTTCCCTTCTGGGGGGGCTCAGTCAGGACACACAGTGAAACGTCAGCGGGGGTGGGGGGGTCACTTAATTTATAGCTGTAGCTCTAGTGACAGGTGCACTGTGTTGACCTAGATGTCAGATATGATGGGAAATTAACAAGGTGGCCCCACGTGCTTCTCCTCCCCCTTGCCAGTGTAATGTCCGCTCTAATTGGGGTCAGTCGGGTGTTGCGGCTGTCGGGCACCTGTCGCCACTTCATAAACTGTGTTTATATAAACTTCACACAAGAGGACAGGCGGTGGTCAGATGAGGGGGTCATGTTTACACCCCCCTACCCCCATAAGGAACAGCTGCTGGGCTTCCTGTCCTGCTAAGCCCCGACCCCGGCCATTATACCCCACATCTTCTGATCTATGGTGGGCTTATCCTCCCCGGCTTTGCATTATAATGAGCGCCCCCTGTAATACGGGGGGGGAGTCGCAGTTAATGGTTACACTGCTTGCACAAAAGGCACAAATGTAATGGCCTCTCCCGTGCCCCCCTGAAGTGCTGGAGGGGGGGGATTTATATTACTTTTCTGGTAGAGAATGGGTTAAAAGCTTCATGCCATGAATGGAAATGTAGCTGGGGAGGGGGGATTTGAATTTGGCGGGACACAATGCGGCTCTGTGGGGTAATCTCCTGCTCTGAGGTAATTGGATGGTGAGTGCCCCCCATCTGCCGGGTCTGCCCCATCTGTATGTCCCTTACACGTGCCCCCACCATGGGCCTGCTGCTCCCTACTGAATGGGCTGAATAGAGGCTTTTCAGATGCCACACTTATCAGACAGCTGCGGGGCCGGCCTGACGCCTGCAAAGGGCATATGGCTGACAGGGAGCACAACAAAAGGCCGACATTTGCATACAGGTGGAGGCAGCTGACCCTGGCATAGAGATGGGGGGGAGGGGGCTGTGTCTGCGGCGGAGGGGACAAATAACTGCTTGTTCTGAGGTTTTCTGCATAATGTTTCATTATTTGCATGAAATAAACTGGGCCTCTGGTTATGTGACCCCATGTACTATCTGTCTGTGCTATATACACTATATATCATGGCTACTCCTTTCGGCATCGTATGTTTGCTTGTAGTCTGATGGGGGGGTGCACAGGATGAGGGTCAGCGGCCGCCGCTCTCTAATCTTCTCTTTCCTTCCTTTTTTTTCAGCTTTCAGAAGTCTATTTTTGACAGAAGAATCCTAAACAATGAGTGAGTTATATATATATATATATAGACGTATATATCTGTGCTGCACACCAGTGATGGGATACGGGTAGTCGTGTGGCACTGACACCCCCCACCCCCCGCTATGAATACTATTGACTGCAACCTGAGGAAAATGTTGGCCTTAAAGGGGTTGTCCAGGATTAGAAAAACATGCCTATGTTTTTGTTTTTTTTTTCCAAAATGAGCACCATACCAATCCATGTCTGGGAATACAGCTCGGCAGACAACCCGCAGACCTATGTGGCGCCATGTTTTTCTAATCCTGGAAACCCAATTAACCCTTTCAGAAATGTACAGACTTGTAAAGGACTGTTATGTTCACAAGGTTTTACATAATAGATGTGATGGTAGTTGCCGCCTTACCCCCACCATGTCCCAGAGCCCAATGTCACATGATGTGGAATACACAACCCCAGACCCATGACCCTATGATAACTCTGACGCTCCTTCTTTATTCTTGTTCCTAACCGCTTCCCTTTTCTCCTTCTTGCAGCCTTAAGCCACCACCGATCAGGAGACAGTCCTTACCGGTAAGTTCTTTGTCCGTATTTTAATGCATGCGCTTGGCCACCTTACCCCCACCATGATACACCACCGGTGACCCTCGTGTATCCCCCAGATATGCTCACCCACTGGAGGAGGGGCGGGCTGCTATCTGTAAATACCTGAGATACTGCAGCCAGCAGAAGGGTCTGTTTGGGTTGTAAGTCTGGAGATAATCTAGTTACCTCCATCTGCTGACTATCTCATGTACTCAGCAGGTAGTCATCATTATTCTGACCATGTGTCCTGCATTTTCTAGGTGGCATTCCTCCGCGGCAGCCCCGTCCTCCGAAGCCTCTCCAGTACCCCAGACCTTGAAGTCACCAGTCCCTCTGAAAGATTCCCAGTGGCCAAAGACAACAAGGAGAATGTAAGTCCCGGCCTCCTCGGAGACGCGCCCATGTCATGACTTTAACCCATAATTCGATGGGTTTTTTTTTTTTTTTACACTTTTTATTTTCTCCTTTTGCAGGAAGTCTTCTTATTCAAAAGGCCGTTCTTGTGTCCGGAGTCGAGGAGCCGGTTACATAGTGATGAAACCTTCAGGTTAAGGCTGAACTCTGCCCCTGATCTCATGGTGAGCCCCCTTATTACCTCAAGCTTAGATGTAGTCATATTGTATAAGAAGTCTGTATACCCGGCCAGCAGAGGGCACCATGACTCATTGTTATTGCTCCTCTTGCAGTTCACCCCTGAGAGGAATGAGTTCAATTTGGATTCTGAAAGCCCTGTCCGGTTACGAAAGTCTTCCCTGACATTCTCTCTGAGTGACTATGATGATGGCTTCATGGAGATCATTGATGACGATGAAGTGAAGGTATGTCCGCCATCTTATTGTGACGAGCCAGACCCCTCCTCACATGTAGCTTCATTTCATTGACCTGTTGTAACTACTTATTTTCAGGGCGAACCAAATCTTCCAAGTGGGATGGAGAACCTGCTGACCGGTCCCCTGAAGAAGGACGAGAAGCAGGAGGAGGTACGTTTAATGTTCTTTATATCTGGGGGGACTGTATCAGCTCCACATGGTAGTCACTGACTAGATTGGTCTGGATCACCGAGTGACCTCTTTCCCTTCACGTTTTTAGGAATTGGTTATAAGAAGCAAATGTCGCCGGCTCTTCCGCTCACCATCTATGCCGACCAGAATCCGTCCAATCCTGAAGCGCTTGGACAGACCAGACGATGACAGTCCTATTAAATCTAAGCGACACAAAAATGTCAAGTTGGCCTCACTGGACAAGGTGGAGCCTGAACCGGCAGAGCCTGTAAGTACAGAGGGGACGCCGACTGCGCCATTCTCTTTATGTCTATTATATTATATTACTTGTAGTTAACCCCTAAATGTTTCCTCCACATCAGAAAATGAAGTTGTTTCGCTCCAAGTCTCTTTGTGTTGAAATGGTTGAGAAAATTCTAGACAACGACCAGAGGGATTTAATCGGCGACTCCTCTAAGGTAATAAAAATAATATAAAATGTACTAAAAAATTATAAAGGCTATGGTCACATGACTGATATCAGCAGGGGCGCTCTAGGCTTGTATTATATTATAGATTGGATCTTTATCTTCATTGTGTTTTCTAGACCTACTTACTGAAGACGGTGGAGGGTCAGCACCAGGATCTTAAGTACATTACCCCTGAAATGGTGAGTGCGGCCCCTATTTCCAGCATTGTATTCCATACTAATGCAGAAAGTCTAATAAAATATCATAGAAAATATTCTCATCTAATATATTGTGCCTGTTTTCTCAGATGAACGACGTGCTGGGGGGAAAATACAAAGATGACATTGATCACTGCATCATTGTAGACTGCCGCTACCCATACGAGTATGAAGGCGGGCACATCAAGGTAAGGGCCGACCTATATATCCTTCTACTGCTGCATTGGTAGTGCGTATATATCTAATTCATAACTCAATGTGTCCTCCTTCCTGCAGGGGGCAGTGAATCTACCACTGGAACACGATGTGGAGGAGTTCCTTTTGAAGAACCCAATTGTGGCGAGCAGCGAGGATAAGAGGGTCATCATCATCTTCCATTGTGAATTCTCCTCTGAGCGAGGCCCCAAAATGTACGTCTTCTCCTCCACCTCATCTCACATTCCGACAAGCCTTCATATTATATTATTATTATTTTCCTTTGTATCCTCACGCTCTTTCTCTCTCTTTTCTTTCCTCGGCAGGTGCCGTTTTGTTAGGAAACAGGACAGGAAAAGCAACGAATACCCAAAGCTTCATTACCCCGAGCTGTATGTGCTGAAAGGGGGCTACAAGGAATTCTTCCCCAGCAATCAGGTGAGTGATACACTACTGCCCCCTAGAGGGCTACATTAGCCATATAGTGAATAGATGTCACTGCTGCCCCCTGTAGTGATGGATTGGAGCACAGAACCTTCAGACCGGCGCCAGTGGCTCTTCTATTACATGGGCCTTGCTCTGACCTCCATCTCTTTCCTCTTTTGCAGTCGCTCTGTGAGCCACAGTCTTACCGCTCCATGTATCACAAGGACTTTAAGGAACACCTGAAGCACTTCCGCTCCAAGAGCCGGAATTGGGGAGTCGACAGGAGCAAGCGAGATATCTACAGGCAGCAGATGAGTTTGTAACCTGGCACAGTCTGGGACCCCTCGTTCAGTGATGGGAATCTCCTCCACACGTGGTTGGACGCCAGTCTCTGACCTTTGATGGATGGATTGTCTTTGGAGGTCTTGGACCCCTGTCATTTGTTCTGGAGGATAGGTTGGACGCCAGTCTCTGACCTTTGATGGATGGATTGTCTTTGGAGGTCTTGGATCCCTGTCATTTGTTCTGGAGGATATCAGTAGACCTGGGGCATCTCATGTTAGAGAACAGACCCCCAGGTTGAAGGACATATGATGTTCCACCATCTTGTATGGAAGGATTTATACCTAGACACCTGCCTGCTGTCTCCTGGAGAGACTTGATATGGACATCTTCTGACATGTTTGTGTTGTACTGTTGCACTTGCACTTTTTGTTGAGTATTTTACGGTGGCAGCAGCCTCCTGTTTTGCACGGTCAATCAAGCGCCACACATTGCCACCACCCGTCGTCCTCAGGACCAGCTGCAAGCCGTCACTTTGCCCTAGCCCCTGACTAAGGATGAAGGGCGGTAACCTATTTTATAGTCCAGATTTTTTTTTTTTTTAATCATTTTATATAAATTTTATAACCTCCTCCTTTGCTTGCTTTTCACTTTGTTTTCTAGACTGCAGGGTATCTATATGTATAGAATAACATATCTAATATATGGATATTAACCGTGAGATTCTCTATGGGAATTACCATGTCATCTGTCCTAAAATGGAGGCAGCCATCTTGTATGCTAATACCAGTCCACTAGTAATAGGGCCGACTCCATAGACTTGCCATGATAAGGGATTTACTACATGGGATGGCTAAGGCCTATGACAACATGGCGGCTCCTGTACATGAACTGTGACACAGACCAAGAAAATACTAATGAATTAGAGTGATTGGAGATGACCAGACGAAAATGTACAAAAATATATAAAAACGTTTCTGGTCAAAAAAAAAAAAAAAAAAATATATATATTTTGTCCGCCATCCTTCACTATTTTGTCTTTCTCATTTACTTTCCTAGAATGATCTAGAACAGAGACATCATACACAGAGCACTTTTTTTTTTTTTTTTTTTTTTTTACCCATTTTGCTCATTTCTATAAAATATATTAATTGCCACTTTTTACATTTTTCTATATAAATTCTCCGCCACGTCCTCCTTGCATTAGTGCTAGGTGTGGTTTTGGCGTATAATTCTCTTCCATAGCCCACATTGATACCTTATGATGGAGACTTACAGTAACCGCCATTACCATGTATTGTATGTATGGCCGCCCTCTTTCACTTCTCTTGATTATAATTTATCCTATTTGTGGTTTGCACATGTATATTGTTTTTTTTATATATATAATTTTGCTAAGATAATGCAATGTTCTAACCATGTGTTCTGCTGGTGACGCGTGGGACGATGGCTGATCACGCGCCATATTCTGCTTTCCTGCAGCTCCATCTCCTGACTTTTGCTATTTTCATTATATGTGAAAAATTCAGGGATAATAAAATTCAGATTTGTTTAAAAAGTGGCCGATTGTCAAAGTGATCTCATGGAAAGGTCTGACATGGGGATGGGAGACGTAATCGGGAAAATGGTCATGTGACCCCTCCTGAGGCTTCTGGCTGGCTGACTAATGGGTGGTCAGCAGCGCTTTAGGGTCTGGTTTCCTTTAAGATCTCCACTAAAACCAACTGTGGAAATAATGGTGATGAAATCTGATTCATGTCTAGGAAACGCCCTTTTACTGAAGTAACCCCTCATAATACAGGTAGGCCCGGGTTATAACATGGCGTCACTGCCGCTGCCCATGCTGCTATGTTTTGTCTGGTTGCTAAGGGTGCCATGCCTAGTAACCAGTCTTTTCTATGGGCCTGTCACGCAGCTTCCCCCTTGTGTGTATGGTTGCTCTGTCTGGAAGGGCACAACAGGGGGCAGGAAGGCCGGGCAGACGCACTCTCTATAGGTGCGTTGTATGTACTGTGGCCTTATGTATGTGGGCTATGGTGAGCGGCACGTTTCCTGAGCAGCCATTAGATACTTTCCCAAACTCCTGTACTGGTATACATAATAATAATAGTCCCACAGTGGGGAAATTCAGTGGGAATACTACATGCATGGATAGATGGATTTACTACTCAGGAATCTAGGAAAGCTGGGTGACCAACTGTTCAATTTAAACATCACTATTCACTGTTAAAGTAAATGGTGTTGTTACTGGAATGAGTATATATATACATATATCTCATTACACCTTTTCCATATATCACCTCCTGAGCAGCGCTTCATATTGCGAAACCACCATAGTCTAGGTGATGTAATAAGGACTAAACCTCAGCACTGGTCTCATGAAATCTCCGCCACCTCCTGCATTACACAACATGGAGCAAGACCGCTGCTCAGCACTGATGCAGCTCAGACCACAGGGTCATGGTTGTCTCACTAGACCTATGGCCTGGTAGGAGAAGAAGGGTTAAGGAAGTCCTGATGCACGTACAGCTGGAGTATATACCACACACTGACCGATGTCCCGGCGGTGTATACATCTTGCATATACAGAGTAACAGCCTGCTCTGTGGCTCATGGCGGTGACATCCCAGCACACCGGAGGATTATTGTCATATGGAGCAGGGTATATACTCAGAAAAGGCGCTGTGTATATGTCATATCAGAAACTAGACATAGGACAACAGACAGTACCACAAATGACAAGCTTTAGATACGGAGGCAGAGCAGTACATACAGTCATATGAAAAAATTTGGGCACCCCCCTATTAATCTTAATCATTTTTAGTTCTAAATATTTGGGTGTTTGCAACAGCCATTTCAATTTTGATATATCTAATAACTGATGGACACATTAATATTTCAGGATTGAAATGAGGTTTATTGTACTAACAGAAAATGTGCAATATGCATTAAACCAAAATTTGACCGGTGCAAAAATTTGGGTACCCTTATCATTTTATTGATTTGAATACTCCTAACTACTTTTTACTGACTTACTGAAGCACAAAATTGGTTTTGTAACCTCACTGAGCTTTGAACTTCATAGCCAGGTGTATCCAATCATGAGAAAAGGTATTTAAGGTGGCCAATTGCAAGTTGTTCTCCTATTTGAATCTCCTCTGAAGAGTGGCATCATGGGTTCCTCAAAACAACTCTCAAATGATCTGAAAACAAAGATTGTTCAACATAGATGTTCAGGGGAAGGATACAAAAAGTTGTCTCAGAGATTTAACCTGTCAGTTTCCACTGTGAGGAACATAGTAAGGAAATGGAAGACCACAGGGAAAGTTCTTGTTAAGCCCAGAAGTGGCAGGCCAAGAAAAATATCAGAAAGGCAGAGAAGAAGAATGGTGAGAACAGTCAAGGACAATCCACAGACCACCCTCCAAAGAGCTGCAGCATCATCTTGCTGCAGATGGTGTCACTGTGCATCGGTCAACAATACAGCACACTTTGCACAAGGAGAAGCTGTATGGGAGAGTGATGCGAAAGAAGCCGTTTCTGAAAGCACGCCACAAACAGAGTCGCCTGAGGTATGCAAAAGCACATTTGGACAAGCCAGCTTCATTTTGGAAGAAGGTCCTGTGGACTGATGAAACAAAGATTGAGTTGTTTGGTCATACAAAAAGGCGTTATGCATGGCGTCAAAAAAACACAGCATTCCAAGAAAAACACTTGCTACCCACTGTAAAATTTGGTGGAGGTTCCATCATGCTTTGGGGCTGTGTGGCCAATGCCGGCACCGGGAATCTTGTTAAAGTTGAGGGTCGCATGGATTCAACTCAGTATCAGCAGATTCTTGAGAATAATGTACAAGAATCAGTGACGAATTTGAAGTTACGCCGGGGATGGATATTTCAGCAAGACAATGATCCAAAACACAGCTCCAAATCTACTCAGGCATTCATGCAGAGGAACAATTACAATGTTCTGGAATAGCCATCCCAGTCCCCAGACCTGAATATCATTGAACATCTGTGGGATAATTTGAAGCGGGCTGTCCATGCTCGGCGACCATCAAACTTAACTGAACTGGAATTGTTTTGTAAAGAGGAATGGTGACAAATACCTTCATCCAGGATCCAGGAACTGATTAAAAGCTACAGGAAGCGACTAGAGGCTGTTATTTTTGCAAAAGGAGGATCTACTAAATATTAATGTCACTTTTCTGTTGGGGGGGCCATTCTTTTGGACCGGTCAAATTTTGGTTTAATGCATATTGCACATTTTCTGTTAGTACAATAAACCTCATTTCAATCCTGAAATATTACTGTGTCCACCAGTTATTAGATATATCAAATTGAAATGGCTGTTGCAAACACCCAAATATTTAGAACTAAAAATGATTAAGATTAATAGGGGTGCCCAAACTTTTTCATATGACTGTATATAAGCCTTGCAGCACACCGTATACACATATTATATAATGTTTGGAATGGCATGTGCCTGCGGTCAGGTTTAAGCCTCATCTTGTCATTATTTTCTGGTATTTCTGGTCGCGCTTCATTTACAGAATAGCTGAGTGTGTAGACACAAGTGTGAGCGGCGATCCACAAGGTAATAGAGATGTCAGCTATATTATTCTTCTGTTTCCACCCACAACAAAGGAAATAAAATGTCTCCACCCCAAAAATGTTTAAAAACAGAACTGGTGTAAAATAAACTACTACAGAAATACCTCCTATATAACTACCTTGTCTGTACAAGAATATAACTACTATAATACTGCTCCTATGTACAAGAATATAACTACTATAATACTGCTCCTATGTACAAGAATATAACTACTATAATACTACTCCTATGTACAAGAATATAACTACTATAATACTGCTCCTATGTACAAGAATATAACTACTATAATACTGCTCCTATGTACAAGAATATAACTACTATAATACTACTCCTATGTACAAGAATATAACTACTATAATACTGCTCCTATGTACAAGAATATAACTACTATAATACTACTCCTATGTACAAGAATATAACTACTATAATACTCCTATGTACAAGAATATAACTACTATAATACTGCTCCTATGTACAAGAATATAACTACTATAATACTGCCCCCTATGTACAAGAATATAACTACTATAATACTACCTCCTATGTACAAGAATATAACTACTATAATACTACTCCTATGTACAAGAATATAACTACTATAATACTGCCCCCTATGTACAAGAATATATCTACTATAATACTACTCCTATGTACAAGAATATAACTACTATAATACTGCCCCCTATGTACAAGAATATATCTACTATAATACTGCTCCTATGTACAAGAATATAACTACTATAATACTGCCCCCTATGTACAAGAATATATCTACTATAATACTGCTCCTATGTACAAGAATATAACTACTATAATACTACCTCCTATGTACAAGAATATAACTACTATAATACTGCTCCTATGTACAAGAATATAACTACTATAATACTACTATGTACAAGAATATAACTACTATAATACTGCCCCCTATGTACAAGAATATAACTACTATAATACTGCCCCCTATGTACAAGAATATAACTACTATAATACTACCTCCTATGTACAAGAATATAACTACTATAATACTACTCCTATGTACAAGAATATAACTACTATAATACTGCTCCTATGTACAAGAATATAACTACTATAATACTGCTCCTATGTACAAGAATATAACTACTATAATACCGCCCACCCTCCTATGTACAAGAATATAACTACTATAATACTGCTCCTATGTACAAGAATATAACTACTATAATACTGCTCCTATGTACAAGAATATAACTACTATAATACTACCTATGTACAAGAATATAACTACTATAATACTGCCTCCTATGTACAAGAATATAACTACTATAATACTACTCCTATGTACAAGAATATAACTACTATAATACTCCTCCTATGTACAAGAATATAACTACTATAATACTGCCCCCTATGTACAAGAATATAACTACTATAATACTACCTCCTATGTACAAGAATATAACTACTATAATACTACTCCTATATACAAGAATATAACTACTATAATACTGCTCCTATGTACAAGAATATAACTACTATAATACCGCTCCTATGTACAAGAATATAACTACTATAATACTACCTCCTATGTACAAGAATATAACTACTATAATACTGCTATGTACAAGAATATAACTGCTATAATACTGCTCCTATGTACAAGAATATAACGACTATAATACTACTATGTACAAGAATATAACTAATATAATACTGCCTCCTATGTACAAGAATATAACTACTATAATACTACTCCTATGTACAAGAATATAACTACTATAATACTGCTCCTATGTACAAGAATATAACTACTATAATACTGCCCCTATGTACAAGAATATAACTACTATAATACTACCTCCTATGTACAAGAATATAACTACTATAATACTACCTCCTATGTACCAAGAATATAACTACTATAATACTACTCCTATGTACAAGAATATAACTACTATAATACTGCCCCCTATGTACAAAAATATAACTACTATAATACTCCTATGTACAAGAATATAACTACTATAATACTGCTCCTATGTACAAGAATATAACTACTATAATACTGCTCCTATTTAAAAAAAAATAAAAATAATAAAACAACACCTATATAAAAAAAAATATAACTACTATAATACTACCTCCTATGTACAAGAATATAACTACTATAATACTGCCCCTATGTACAAGAATATAACTACTATAATACTGCTCCTATGTACAATAATATAACTACTATAATACTGCTCCTATGTACAAGAATATAACTACTATAATACTGCTCCTATGTACAAGAATATAACTACTATAATACTGCCCCTATGTACAAGAATATAACTACTATAATACTGCTCCTATGTACAAGAATATAACTACTATAATACTACTCCTATGTACAAGAATATAACTACTATAATACTGCTCCTATATACAAGAATATAACTACTATAATACTACCTCCTATGTACAAGAATATAACTACTATAATACTACTCCTATGTACAAGAATATAACTACTATAATACTGCTCCTATGTACAAGAATATAACTACTATAATACTACTCCTATGTACAAGAATATAACTACTATAATACTACTCCTATGTACAAGAATATAACTACTATAATACTGCTCCTATGTACAAGAATATAACTACTATAATACTACCTCCTATGTACAAGAATATAACTACTATAATACTGCCCCTATGTACAAGAATATAACTACTATAATACTGCTCCTATGTACAAGAATATAACTACTATAATACTGCTCCTATGTACAAGAATATAACTACTATAATACTGCCCCTATGTACAAGAATATAACTACTATAATACTGCTCCTATGTACAAGAATATAACTACTATAATACTGCCCCTATGTACAAGAATATAACTACTATAATACTGCTCCTATGTACAAGAATATAACTACTATAATACTGCTCCTATGTACAAAAATATAACTACTATAATACTACTCCTATGTACAAGAATATAACTACTATAATACTACTATGTACAAGAATATAACTACTATAATACTACTCCTATGTACAAAAATATAACTACTATAATACTGCTCCTATGTACAAGAATATAACGACTATAATACTACCTCCTATATACAAGAATATAACTACTATAATACTGCTCCTATGTACAAGAATATAACTACTATAATACTGCTCCTATATACAAGAATATAACTACTATAATACTACCCCTATGTACAAGAATATAACTACTATAATACTACCCCTATGTACAAGAATATAACTACTATAATACTGGCCCTCATAGGGGTTATTTTCCTACATGACTCCCTTCCTTATGGTATGGATGACTATGACCTATAAATAACAGATAGTAATAGATTGTATTCCCCTGTCCTACAGTCAGCCTCTCCCCTCCTGACATGGCTGATAACAGATAGTAATAGATTGTATTCCCCTGTCCTACAGTCGGCCTCTCCCCTTCTGACACGGCTGATAACAGATTGCAATAGATGGTAGTGTAAGAGACAGCCAATGTTGTCCTAAGCTTCATTTGTCTGTATAAACTGTTAATGTTGAATGTATTTCTGTGATTCTGTTCCTTTAAGACAGCAGCCATTGTAATTGTGACATGATGCTGGAGTGAGACCCCCCCCCTTTTATGTCAGCCTGCCTGTTCTGCAGACAGAGTGTGAGCAGAGAAGCAGGAAGTGACGAGACAGAGAGCAGCAGCCATCTTGGCAAGTGTTGTATTGAACTGGTGTGGAGATTTTTCTGTACAGCTAAGCTGTATCTTGGTCCAGAGACAAACAGAGTGTAAAGAAACAACAGGACTAGTGAGTCCACGTGAAAGGAACTGTGCTCAGTGGCTGATCAGTGAGACTGACATTGTGACTGTGTATATGGATACCACAGATAGAGACTCGCAGTGCTGTTGATGTACTGGACAGCACCTGCTAAATCCCGGCTTACATCCCAGCTCAGTGTATGGATTCGGCAGGACTGTCAGTGTGCTGAGTGGAATCTGCTGTTGGATTACATTGCATTCATTGGGTTTCCCTGTTAAAGAGGACTTCATTTCTCCCAAGATCCTGATAACCGTGAGGAGAGGGCGCTTCACTATAAAAGGAAAGGAACGACTTTGGGCCCCACCGCGCGCTTCTACGGACTGTAAGCGGTCCACCTGGACCACTGGGGAAAAGGGGGTGCACCCAAATGTGATGTCAGGGTCAGTTAGGGATAGTTTTGAGTATATTGTTCATTCAGTGTCCATACTGCAGAAGTGGACAGAGTAAAAGTAGAAACCATTGCAGAATTTGCCTTGAAATTGTTCATGCTATATTGTATATTTTGCTTGTCTTTAGCCCTGTCATTTTACCTTTAACTAGCCTTTATTAACTTATAGTAAATATATATTTTTTTTCTTGAACTACCGCGTGTGCGTTCATTTCTGGTTGCGGAGTCCAAACCACCTGCCTTGCTCTCGGTTCACAAATTGGCGTAGTCGGCAGGATCCGCTTACCAGAATGGACGGTGACGCACCCGTTCGGGAGAATGGTGCTGGAGGAAGAATGCCAGCAGGGGCTATAATGAGTCAGTTAGCTAAATTTGATGGCAATAATATGTCAGTGAGTATGTGGGTGGAACAGATACGAATGATACAGCGAATGTACCAGACCGCACCAGAAGTACTAGTAGAGCTAGCAATATTGACATTACAAGGGGATGCTAAGACCACGGTGATACTGAGGCCATTTGAACAAAGGCAGACATTTGAGCAAGTAGTCCAGATTCTAGAAACCATTTATGGAGAAACTGCATTGCTGGGGTCTCTGCAGGCTCGGTTCTTCCAGAGGGTACAACAGGAGAATGAAAGCCTTCCCCAATATGCAAATGCCCTACAAGAACTGCTCCGAGATATTCAAAGGAAGGAAAGAGGGGGCTCGCCAGCCTTCTGTAACCCTGATCGGACTCTCCGTGACCAGTTTGTCCTGGGGATACGTGACGGCAGTTTAACTGTGACTATGCAGGATTTTATACGACGAGAGACTGATGCTAAATTCCATGATGTACAGGTAGAGGCCATCTCCCGTGCCAATAGTATGGTCCCGAGGCCGCAGACCGCAGTTGGAGTTACTTTGTCACAGGGGGCTAGTTCTGGCTCAGAGACAGTAGAAAAAGGGACGGTTAAAGAAATTCTCACAGTAATGCAGAAACTGCAAGAGCAAATGGAACACTTGCACACTCGTTGTGATGAACATTCTATGAAAATTGCAGACTTCCAGAAAACTGGAGGTGAAAGGGTGAGCCATCCACACCCAGCAAGTCAGAATCACCCACCACCCCGCTGGAGGGGTGAGGATAGGACCTACCGAAGGGGTCCAAATCAGTTAATGCAGTGCTCAGGAGAAATCGAAGGGGCCCGAAGGGGCCCAAACAGATGGCCAGAACGACGGGAGATACGCTGCTGGGAGTGTGGACGGATGGGCCACGTTGCTGCTAGATGTCCAGAGCAGCGACAAACTTATGAGAGACCGCCGTTAAACTGAAGTCCCCTGCTGCTGTAGGGCGTGTAGTAGGGGAGACTGACAAGGAGACTATGTGGGGAGAATGCCCTAATGATGACCTGATCGCTGCAAGTCCTGTTATACAGGTGGAAATGGAGGGTATTCCGGTTACCGGGATGATTGACACGGGTTCCCAAGTAACGACCTTGAGTAGAGACTGTTATGAACGGTACTTCCGGCAACATGTGAAATATGATCCCCATACATTCGTACGAGTGGTCGCAGCTAACCAGTTACCAGTTCCAGTCGTGGGAGTGGCCTGGATGAATGTCCGGGTATGTGGCCAAGATCTAGGTAGGAAAGGCATTGTGGTGGTACAGGAGTCACATGAAGTAAAGGTCCCTGTCATTTTGGGGATGAATGTGTTAAAAGAATTAGATCAGATCCTCTTTGAAAAGAAAGGTCACGGTTATTGGAAAGAAACCACCACCCATCGGCCTACTCAAACAGCTTTCCAGCGGCTGATCCGGACATGTGGCTTACAGAAAAGTTCGGATGCGCAGCGTCCTCTGGCTCGAATTTCAGTTCCTTTGCATACAAAAGTTACACTGCCACCCAGTCGGGAGACAATAGTGTCTATGCCCGTAGGCACCTGTCGGAAACTAGAGGGCATAGCTGTGTTGGTAGAACCACTGCAGGCAGCCGAAGGAGGTGTTGATCCGCTAGTGGCCCGTTCCTTGGCAATAGTTCGCAATGGAAGAGTACCACTTCGATGTGTAAACACTCAGGACCAGAGTGTGGACCTGACCCCAGGGAGGCAGCTGGCTAACATCTATGTGACTCCGGAGGAAGTAAGGAAAGTAACTCCAATGCAGCTGAAGCCGACTGAAAGGGATGAGTGGACCGTAAATGTGTCCATGGGAGAAGATGAGGAACCCACCTCTGAATGGAATGGCTGTGCAATTCGAGAACAGATGAAGATAGATGCAAGTTCATGTTCTCTGGAATGGGTGCAGAAGGTAGATGAACTGTTGTGGGAGAACCGAGCCGCCTTTGCACGGTATGCTGAAGATTTTGGATGTACCACAGGGATCTACCATGAGATTCCCACAGGAGACACCCCTCCAATTAGAGAGCGCTACCGACAAATTCCTCCACAGTTGTATCAGGAAGTAAAAGAACTGTTAGCTAAGATGCTACAGGGTGGGATCATCCAAGAAAGCCAGAGTCCCTGGGCAGCTCCTGTGGTGTTAGTAAGAAAAAAAGATGGGTCGATCCGATTTTGCGTAGACTATCGGAAGTTAAACGCTTGCACCGTACGAGATTCCTACCCCTTGCCACGGATTGAGGAGTCCCTCTCAGCGCTGGGGAGAGCCCGGTACTTCTCCTCACTAGATCTGGCTAGTGGGTATTCGCAGGTGCCGATGGCCACAAAAGACAAGGAGAAGACGGCATTCATCTTGCCCATGGGACTATACGAATTTAACCGGATGCCCTTCGGGTTGACAAATGCACCCGGAACGTTTCAGCGGTTGATGGAGAAATGTCTTGGTGACTTCAACTTTGAGTTCACTCTCATCTACTTGGATGACATTATAGTGTATTCTGCGACCTTTGAAGACCATCTCCACCAGTTGGGGCAAGTATTTCGAAGATTGCGGGAACATGGGCTCAAATTGAAACCCAGTAAATGTCGGTTGTTCCAATCTGAAATTGATTACTTGGGTCACCGCGTATCAGGAGAAGGGGTGAGACCATCAAGAGACAAGATAGCGGCTGTTCAAGATTGGCCAATACCGACTACCCTGCGAGAAGTGAGGGCGTTCCTTGGAGTAGCCGGTTACTATCGACGGTTTATTAAGGATTTCGCCAAGGTAGCAGCACCACTTAATGCTCTCCTACGAGGCACATCCGGTGGTCCAAAGAACCGGTCCGTGAAGTGGGGACTTGAACAGGAACAAGCCTTCCAGGCATTAAAGGATGCACTGACAACAGCCCCAATCTTGGCATATGCTGATTACCACTTGCCGTTCCAGCTGTATACGGATGCAAGCCTGTATGGTCTTGGAGCAGTGCTTTCCCAGCTTCAGGATGGCCAGGAGAGGGTCATAGCGTACGGCAGCCGGTCTTTGAGAGATTCTGAAAGAAACCCCGAGAATTATAGTTCATTTAAGTTGGAGCTGTTGGCACTGGTATGGGCCATGACCGAGAAATTCTCTGAATATTTGACCGGTGCTGAAGTTTTAGTACTGACTGACAACAACCCACTAGCTCACCTGGAAAATGCCAAGCTTGGGGCGTTAGAGCAGAGGTGGATAGCCCGAATGACTAAGTTCAATTACCGCATTAAGTATCGGTCCAAGACAGAGAACCAGAATGCTGACGGGCTTTCTAGGGTAACCGCCCAGACCCCCACAGTAGACGTGGATCATGAGTTGGAGCATGTGGAGGTGCCCGACTTCAGCAGATTTTCACAGGCCTTGGCCGCCGCTAATCAGTTTGAGATGGAGGGGACTGAAACGGCTCCTTTCTTTGGTCCCTCACGACAGGAATGGGCACAGATACAACAGACCCATGAGGGGCTGGCACAGATGATCAAGTGTGTTGAGAAAGGCCAGAAGCCCTGTAGAGAGGAAAGAGAACGACTGACACGTGAGATATTATCTGTTCTGAGTCAGTGGGAAAAGTTGGAGATGAAAAATGGAGTGCTATGCCGAAAGGTCTATTTACCTTCTGAGATCGACATTCGATACCAAATTGTGGTGCCTAGTGAACTGGCTCGCTCCTTGGCAGTTGAGGCTCATAATAACGAATGGACATTTTGGTCATGAGAAGACCTTTCGTTGGTTACAGCGACTGATTTACTGCCCTGGTCTTCGTCAAATGGTCGAAGAAGTATGCCGCAGCTGTCGAACTTGTGAGATCCATAAGGCAATAGAACAGAGAGCTCCCCTGCAAACCATCGTGACCCAGGAACCTTTAGAAATCGTCATGATAGACTATCTAATGGTGGGCCCATCCAATAGCGGACACCAGTATTGCCTCGTAATGGTGGATCACTTCACCAAATTTGCGGTGGTAACCGCCACCAAGGACCAGACAGCTGAGTCAGCAGCTCGTGCTCTGTGCCAAGATTTTATTCGAGTATATGGGTGCCCTAAACGCATCCACTCCGACCAGGGTGCCTGCTTTGAGGGACACGTAATGAAAGAAGTTCAACGTATCTATGGGATAAAGAAGTCGCACACGACTCCATACCACCCTCAGGGAAATGGGGCCTGTGAAAGATTCAACAGAACTCTGCTACAGATGCTGCGGACTCTGGAGGAAGACAAGAAGTTACAGTGGCCTCAGTTCTTGTCTGAAATGGTGTGGGCCTATAACAATCAGGTCCATTCTACAACGGGGTACTCTCCTTATACACTTCTCTTTGGGCGGTCTGGGCGAAGTATAGGAGAATTACAGTTGGATGATGTGGATGGGTTCCCTCCGAGGGATCCAACCTCTTGGGTGCGGGCGCACCGGCAGAGACTTGAGACGATCCATCGATTGGTGCGGCAGCGCCTGCAAGAACATCCCCATCCTGATAAGACCCCAGTGCAAGAAGCACCATTGCAACCAGGCGACCTGGTGCTAGTTCGTGTCAAGAAACCCCAAGGGAAATTGGAAAGCCGATGGGAGGCTTTGCCGTATCGTGTTGTTGGCCGCAAGTATGCGAATGGGCCAGTGTACCAGGTCCAGAAAGAAGGAACTGATTGTGTTCGAGTACTTCACCGAAATATGTTGCGTCTGTGTCATTCTGAAGGGACAAATCATGATGGGCCTGCCAATGTGAATGAGCTCCCACAGTCAGAGAATGGAGGTGCGGAATGGGCCTCAGACGAGGAGGATGATTGTTGGCCGATCCCTGCTCCTGGGGATGTTCCACCTGTGACTACTGTATCTCCGGCCTGTGCCCCCTCAGGTGCGGAATCCGCTGGTCCTTCTCAGCCCATAGCTGCAGCACCCCATAATATACCACCGGTCCTCAGACGGACCACTAGGCCAAATGCTGGTATTCCCCCTGTTCGGTATGCGCAGGATGAGTTTGTTTGGCCTGCCATACATCGGTATACTACCACCCTGTGCATAAAAGTACAACCCTCTGGATATACAGTCATAGGCAGGGACTGCCAATCTTAAAGTGGGGGGGAATATGTAAGAGACAGCCAATGTTGTCCTAAGCTTCATTTGTCTGTATAAACTGTTAATGTTGAATGTATTTCTGTGATTCTGTTCCTTTAAGACAGCAGCCATTGTAATTGTGACATGATGCTGGAGTGACTCCCCCCCCTTTTTATGTCAGCCTGCCTGTTCTGCAGACAGAGTGTGAGCAGAGAAGCAGGAAGTGACGAGACAGAGAGCAGCAGCCATCTTGGCAAGTGTTGTATTGAACTGGTGTGGAGATTTTTCTGTACAGCTAAGCTGTATCTTGGTCCAGAGACAAACAGAGTGTAAAGAGACAACAGGACTAGTGAGTCCACGTGAAAGGAACTGTGCTCAGTGGCTGATCAGTGAGACTGACATTGTGACTGTGTATATGGATACCACAGATAGAGACTCGCAGTGCTGTTGATGTACTGGACAGCACCTGCTAAACCCCGGCTTACAACCCAGCTCAGTGTATGGATTCGGCAGGACTGTCAGTGTGCTGAGTGGAATCTGCTGTTGGATTACATTGCATTCATTGGGTTTCCCTGTTAAAGAGGACTTCATTTCTCCCAAGATCCTGATAACCGTGAGGAGAGGACGCTTCACTATAAAAGAAAGGAACGACTTTGGGCCCCACTGCGCGCTTCTACGGACTGTAAGCGGTCCACCTGGACCACTGGGGAAAAGGGGGTGCACCCAAATGTGATGTCAGGGTCAGTTAGGGATAGTTTTGAGTATATTGTTCATTCAGTGTCCATACTGCAGAAGTGGACAGAGTAAAAGTAGAAACCATTGCAGAATTTGCCTTGAAATTGTTCATGCTATATTGTATATTTTGCTTGTCTTTATCCCTGTCATTTTACCTTCAAATAGCCTTTATTAACTTATAGTAAATATATATTCTTTTCTTGAACTACCGCGTGTGCGTTCATTTCTGGTTGCGGGGGCCAAACCACCTGCCTTGCTCTCGGTTTTCAGGGGGGGGGGGGGGGAGCGGGGGGCCCCCCCCCCCTGGCGTGGCGTGATAACAGATAATAATAGATTGTATTCACTTGTCCTACAGTCGGCCTCTCCCCTCCTGACATGGCTGATAACAGTTAGTAATAGATTGTATTCCCCTGTCCTACAGTCGGCCTCTCCCCTCCTGACGTGGCTGATAACAGATAGTAATAGACTGTAGTCACCTGTCCTACAGTCGGCCTCTCCCTCTCCTGACATGGCTAATAACAGATAGTAATAGACTGTAGTCACCTGTCCTACAGTCGGCATCTCCCCTCCTGACAGGGCTGATAACAGATTGTAATAGATTGTATTCACTTGTCCTACAGTCGGCCTCTCCTCTCCTGACATGGCTGATAACAGATAATAATAGATTGTATAGGTCAGGTGTCCTACAGTCGGCCTCTCCCCTCCTGACATGGCTGATAACAGATAGTAATAGACTGTAGTCACCTGTGCTACAGTCGGCCTCTCCCCTCCTGACATGGCTGATAACAGATAGTAATAGATTGTAGGACCGGTGAATACAGTCGGCCTCTCCCCTCCTGACATGGCTGATAACAGTTAGTAATAGATTGTATTCCCCTGTCCTACAGTCGGCCTCTACCCTCCTGACGTGGCTGATAACAGATAGTAATAGATTGTATTCACCTGTCCTACAGTCGGCCTCTCCTCTCCTGACATGGCTGATAACAGATAGTAATAGATTGTAGGCCCCTGTCCTACAGTCGGCCTCTCCTCTCCTGACATGGCTGATAACAGATAGTAATAGATTGTATTCCCCTGTCCTACAGTCGGCCTCTCCCCTCCTGACATGGCTGATAACAGATAGTAATAGATGGTAGCCCCGGTCCTACAGTCGGCCTCTCCCCTCCTGACATGGCTGATAACAGATAGTAATAGATTGTAGTCCCCTGTCCTACAGTCGGCCTCTCCCCTCCTGACATGGCTGATAACAGATAGTAATAGATTGTATTCCCCTGTCCTACAGTCGGCCTCTCCTCTCCTGACATGGCTGATAACAGATAGTAATAGATTGTAGTCCCCTGTCCTACAGTCGGCCTCTCCCCTCCTGACATGGCTGATAACAGATAGTAATAGATTGTATTCCCCTGTCCTACAGTCGGCCTCTCCCCTCCTGACATGGCTGATAACAGATAGTAATAGATTGTATTCCCTGTCCTACAGTCGGCCTCTCCCCTCCTGACATGGCTGATAACAGATAGTAATAGATTGTAGTCCCCTGTCCTACAGTCGGCCTCTCCCCTCCTGACATGGCTGATAACAGATAGTAATAGATTGTATTCACCTGTCCTACAGTCGGCCTCTCCTCTCCTGACATGGCTGATAACAGATAGTAATAGATTGCCCCCCCCCCCCCCCCCCCTATGCTGTAGTCACCTGTCCTACAGTCGGCCTCTCCCCTCCTGACATGGCTGATAACAGTTAGTAATAGATTGTAGGACAGGTGCCTACAGTCGGCCTCTCCCCTCCTGACATGGCTGATAACAGATAGTAATAGATTGTATTCCCCTGTCCTACAGTCGGCCTCTCCTCTCCTAACATGGCTGATAACAGATAGTAAAAGATTGTATTCCCCTGTCCTACAGTCGGCCTCTCCTCTCTTGACATGGCTGATAACAGATAGTAATAGATTATAGGACAGGTGAATACAGTCAGCCCGTCTCCCCTCCTGACATGGCTGATAACAGATAGTAATAGATTGTATTCCCCTGACCTACAGTCGGCGCCCCCCCTCCTGACATGGCTGATAACAGATAGTAATAGATTGTATTCCCCTGACCTACTGTCGGCGTCTCCCTCCTGACATGGCTGATAACAGATTGTAATAGATTGTAGGACAGGTGAATACAGTCGGCGCTCCTACCCTCCTGACGTGGCTGATAACAGATAGTAATAGACTGTAGTCACATGTCCTACAGCCGGCCTCTCCTCTGCTGACATGGCTGATAACAGATAGTAATAGACTGTAGTCACCTGTCCTACAGTCGGCATCTCCCCTCCTGACACGGCTGATAACAGATAGTAATAGATTGTATTCACTTGTCCTACAGTCGGCCTCTCCTCTCCTGACATGGCTGATAACAGATAGTAATAGATTGTATTCCCCTGTCCTACAGTCGTCCTCTCCTCTCCTGACATGGCTGATAACAGATAGTAATAGATTGTATTCACCTGTCCTACAGTCGGCCTCTCCCCTCCTGACATGGCTGATAACAGATAGTAATAGATTGTATTCCCCTGTCCTACAGTTGTCCTCTCCTCTCCTGACATGGCTGATAACAGATAGTAATAGATGGTAGGACAGGTGAATACAGTCGGCCTCTCCCCTCCTGACAGGGCTGATAACAGTTAGTAATAGACTGTAGTCCACCTGTCCTACAGCCGGCCTCTCCTCTGCTGACATGGCTGATAAAAGATAGTAATAGATTGTAGTCCCCTGTGCTACAGTCGGCCTCTCCCCTCCTGACACGGAACAGATTGTAAGACAGGTGAATACAGTCGGCCTCTCCCCTCCTGACATGGCTGATAACAGTTAGTAATAGATTGTATTCCCCTGTCCTACAGTCGGCCTCTCCCCTCCTGACGTGGCTGATAACAGATAGTAATAGACTGTAGCCACCTGTCCTACAGTCGGCCTCTCCCCTCCTGACATGGCTGATAACAGTTAGTAATAGATTGTATTCCCCTGTCCTACAGTCGGCCTCTCCCCTCCTGACGTGGCTGATAACAGATAGTAATAGATTGTAGTCCCCTGTCCTACAGTCGGCCTCTCCCCTCCTGACATGGCTGATAACAGAGTTAGTAATAGATTGTATTCCCCTGTCCTACAGTCGGCCTCTCCCCTCCTGACGTGGCTGATAACAGATAGTAATAGATTGTAGTCCCCTGTCCTACAGTCGGCCTCTCCCCTCCTGACATGGCTGATAACAGATAGTAATAGATTGTCCTACAGTCGCTCCTGACGGCGATAACAGATAGTAATAGAGTAGCCGGTCCTACAGTCGGCCTCTCCCCTCCTGACAGGGCTGATAACAGATAGTAATAGATTGTATTCCCCTGTCCTACAGTCGGCCTCTCCCCTCCTGACATGGCTGATAACAGATAGTAATAGACTGTAGTCCCCTGTCCTACAGTCGGCCCTCCCCTCCCTGACACGGCTGATAACAGATAGTAATAGATTGTAGCGACAGGTGAATACCCCGTCGCCTCCCCTCCTGACATGGCTGATAACAGTTAGTAATAGATTGTATTCCCCTGTCCTACAGTCGGCCTCTACCCTCCTGACGTGGCTGATAACAGATAGTAATAGATTGTATTCCCCTGTCCTACAGTCGGCCTCTCCACTCCTGACATGACTGATAACAGATAGTAATAGACTGTAGTCACCTGTCCTACAGTCGGCCTCTCCTCTCCTGACATGGCTGATAACAGATAGTAATAGACTGTAGTCACCTGTCCTACAGTCGGCTTCTCCTCTCCTGACATGGCTGATAACAGATAATAATAGTTTGTATTCCCCTGTCCTACATTCAGCCTCTCCTCTCCTGACATGGCTGATAACAGATAGTAATGGATGGTATTTCCCTGTCCTACAGTCGGCCTCTCCTCTCCTGACACGGCTGATAACAGATTGTAATAGATTGTATTCCCCTGTCCTACAGTCGGCCTCTCCCCCCCTCCTGACATGGCTGATAACAGATAGTAATAGATTGTATTCCCCTGTCCTACAGTCGGCCTCTCCTCTCCTGACATGGCTGATAACAGATAGTAATAGATTGTAGTCCCCTGTCCTACAGTCGGCCTCTCCCCTCCTGACATGGCTGATAACAGATAGTAATAGATTGTATTCCCCTGTCCTACAGTCGGCCTCTCCTCTCCTGACATGGCTGATAACAGATAGTAATAGATTGTATTCCCCTGTCCTACAGTCGGCCTCTCCCCTCCTGACATGGCTGATAACAGATAGTAATAGATTGTAGGTCACCTGTCCTACAGTCGGCCTCTCCCCTCCTGACATGGCTGATAACAGATAGTAATAGATTGTATTCACCTGTCCTACAGTCGGCCTCTCCCCTCCTGACATGGCTGATAACAGATAGTAATAGATTGTATTCCCCTGTCCTACAGTCGGCCTCTCCTCTCCTGACATGGCTGATAACAGATAGTAATAGATTGTAGTCCCCTGTCCTACAGTCGGCCTCTCCCCTCCTGACATGGCTGATAACAGATAGTAATAGATTGTAATTCCCCTGTCCTACAGTCGGCCTCTCCCCTCCTGACATGGCTGATAACAGATAGTAATAGATTGTATTCCCCTGTCCTACAGTCGGCCTCTCCCCTGCTGACGTGGCTGATAACAGATAGTAATAGATTGTATTCACCTGTCCTACAGTCGGCCTCTCCCCTCCTGACATGGCTGATAACAGATAGTAATAGATTGTAGTCCCCTGTCCTACAGTCGGCCTCTCCCCTCCTGACATGGCTGATAACAGATAGTAATAGATTGTATTCCCCTGTCCTACAGTCGGCCTCTCCTCTCCTGACATGGCTGATAACAGATAGTAATAGATTGTATTCCCCTGTCCTACAGTCGGCCTCTCCTCTCCTGACATGGCTGATAACAGATAGTAATAGATTGTAGGTCACCTGTCCTACAGTCGGCCTCTCCCCTCCTGACATGGCTGATAACAGATAGTAATAGATTGTAGTCCCCTGTCCTACAGTCGGCCTCTCCCCTCCTGACATGGCTGATAACAGATAGTAATAGATTGTAGTTCCCCTGTCCTACAGTCGGCCTCTCCCCTCCTGACATGGCTGATAACAGATAGTAATAGATTGTATTCCCCTGTCCTACAGTCGGCCTCTCCTCTCCTGACATGGCTGATAACAGATAGTAATAGATTGTATTCCCCTGTCCTACAGTCGGCCTCTCCTCTCCTGACATGGCTGATAACAGATAGTAATAGATTGTATTCCCCTGTCCTACAGTCGGCCTCTCCTCTCCTGACATGGCTGATAACAGATAGTAATAGATTGTATTCCCCTGTCCTACAGTCGGCCTCTCCCCTCCTGACATGGCTGATAACAGATAGTAATAGATTGTATTCCCCTGTCCTACAGTCGGCCTCTCCCCTCCTGACATGGCTGATAACAGATAGTAATAGATTGTATTCCCCTGTCCTACAGTCGGCCTCTCCTCTCCTGACATGGCTGATAACAGATAGTAATAGATTGTATTCCCCTGTCCTACAGTCGGCCTCTCCCCTCCTGACATGGCTGATAACAGATAGTAATAGATTGTAGTTCCGGTGTCCTACAGTCGGCCTCTCCCCTCCTGACATGGCTGATAACAGATAGTAATAGATTGTATTCCCCTGTCCTACAGTCGGCCTCTCCCCTCCTGACATGGCTGATAACAGATAGTAATAGATTGTAGGTCCCGTGTCCTACAGTCGGCCTCTCCCCTCCTGACATGGCTGATAACAGATAGTAATAGATTGTATTCCCCTGTCCTACAGTCGGCCTCTCCTCTCCTGACATGGCTGATAACAGATAGTAATAGATTGTAGGTCACGTGTCCTACAGTCGGCCTCTCCCCTCCTGACATGGCTGATAACAGATAGTAATAGATTGTATTCCCCTGTCCTACAGTCGGCCTCTCCCCTCCTGACATGGCTGATAACAGATAGTAATAGATTGTATTCACCTGTCCTACAGTCGGCCTCTCCTCTCCTGACATGGCTGATAACAGATAGTAATAGATTGTAGTCACCTGTCCTACAGTCGGCCTCTCCCCTCCTGACGTGGCTGATAACAGATAGTAATAGATTGTATTCCCCTGTCCTACAGTCGGCCTCTCCTCTCCTGACATGGCTGATAACAGATAGTAATAGTTTGTATTCCCCTGTCCTACAGTCGGCCTCTCCTCTCCTGACATGGCTGATAACAGATAGTAATAGATTGTATTCCCCTGTCCTACAGTCGGCCTCTCCTCTCCTGACGTGGCTGATAACAGATAGTAATAGATTGTAGTCACCTGTCCTACAGTCGGCCTCTCCTCTCCTGACATGGCTGATAACAGATAGTAATAGATTGTATTCCCCTGTCCTACAGTCGGCCTCTCCCCTCCTGACATGGCTGATAACAGATAGTAATAGATTGTAATTCCGCTGTCCTACAGTCGGCCTCTCCCCTCCTGACGTGGCTGATAACAGATAGTAATAGATTGTATTCCCCTGTCCTACAGTCGGCCTCTCCTCTGCTGACATGGCTGATAACAGATAGTAATAGATTGTATTCCCCTGTCCTACAGTCGGCCTCTCCCCTCCTGACATGGCTGATAACAGATAGTAATAGATTGTATTCCCCTGTCCTACAGTCGGCCTCTCCTCTCCTGACATGGCTGATAACAGATAGTAATAGATTGTATTCCCCTGTCCTACAGTCGGCCTCTCCTCTCCTGACATGGCTGATAACAGATAGTAATAGATTGTAGGTCCCCTGTCCTACAGTCGGCCTCTCCCCTCCTGACATGGCTGATAACAGATAGTAATAGACTGTATTCCCCTGTCCTACAGTCGGCCTCTCCCCCTCCTGACATGGCTGATAACAGATAGTAATAGATTGTAGGTCCCCTGTCCTACAGTCGGCCTCTCCCCTCCTGACATGGCTGAAAACAGATAGTAATAGATTGTAGTCACCTGTCCTACAGTCGGCCTCTCCTCTCCTGACATGGCTGATAACAGATAGTAATAGATTGTATTCCCCTGTCCTACAGTCGGCCTCTCCTCTCCTGACATGGCTGATAACAGATAGTAATAGATTGTAGTCCCCTGTCCTACAGTCGGCCTCTCCTCTCCTGACATGGCTGATAACAGATAGTAATAGATTGTATTCCCCTGTCCTACATGTCGGCCTCTCCCCTCCTGACATGGCTGATAACAGATAGTAATAGATGGTAGGACCGGTGTCCTACAGTCGGCCCCTCCCCTCCTGACATGGCTGATAACAGATAGTAATAGATTGTATTCCCCTGTCCTACAGTCGGCCTCTCCCCTCCTGACATGGCTGATAACAGATAGTAATAGATTGTAGTCCCCTGTCCTACAGTCGGCCTCTCCCCTGCTGACATGGCTGATAACAGATAGTAATAGATTGTAGTCCCCTGTCCTACAGTCGGCCTCTCCCCTCCTGACATGGCTGATAACAGATAGTAATAGATTGTATTCCCCTGTCCTACAGTCGGCCTCTCCCCTCCTGACATGGCTGATAACAGATAGTAATAGATTGTATTCCCCTGTCCTACAGTCGGCCTCTCCCCTCCTGACGTGGCTGATAACAGATAGTAATAGATTGTATTCCCCTGTCCTACAGTCGGCCTCTCCTCTCCTGACAGGGCTGATAACAGATAGTAATAGATTGTAGTCACCTGTCCTACAGTCGGCCTCTCCTCTCCTGACATGGCTGATAACAGATAATAATAGTTTGTATTCACCCTGTCCTACAGTCGGCCTCTCCCCTCCTGACATGGCTGATAACAGATAGTAATGGATGGTATTCCCCTGTCCTACAGTCGGCCTCTCCTCTCCTGACATGGCTGATAACAGATAGTAATAGACTGTATTCCCCTGTCCTACAGTCGGCCTCTCCCCTCCTGACATGGCTGATAACAGATTGTAATAGATGGTAAGCCTGGTGCCTACAGTCGGCCTCTCCCCTCCTGACATGGCTGATAACAGATAGTAATAGATTGTAGTCACCTGTCCTACAGTCGGCCTCTCCTCTCCTGACATGGCTGATAACAGATAGTAATAGATTGTATTCCCCTGTCCTACAGTCGGCCTCTCCTCTCCTGACATGGCTGATAACAGTAGTAATAGATTGTATTCCCCTGTCCTACAGTCGGCCTCTCCTCTCCTGACATGGCTGATAACAGATAGTAATAGATTGTATTCCCCTGTCCTACAGTCGGCCTCTCCCCTCCTGACATGGCTGATAACAGATAGTAATAGATTGTATTCCCCTGTCCTACAGTCGGCCTCTCCCCTCCTGACATGGCTGATAACAGATAGTAATAGATTGTATGGCCCTGTGCCTACAGTCGGCCTCCACCTCCTGACATGGCTGATAACAGATAGTAATAGATTGTAGTCACCTGTCCTACAGTCGGCCTCTCCCTCCTGACATGGCTGATAACAGATAGTAATAGATTGCATTCCCCTGTCCTACAGTCGGCCCTCCTCTCCTGACATGGCTGATAACAGATAGTAATAGATTGTATTCCCCTGTCCTACAGTCGGCCTCTCCCCTCCTGACATGGCTGATAACAGATAGTAATAGATTGTAGCCCCGGTCCTACAGTCGGCCTCTCCCCTCCTGACGTGGCTGATAACAGATAGTAATAGATTGTATTCCCCTGTCCTACAGTCGGCCTCTCCCCTCCTGACGTGGCTGATAACAGATAGTAATAGATTGTAGTCCCCTGTCCTACAGTCGGCCTCTCCCCTCCTGACATGGCTGATAACAGATAGTAATAGACTGTAGTCCCCTGTGCTACAGTCGGCCTCTCCCCTCCTGACATGGCTGATAACAGATAGTAATAGATTGTAGACCCCTGTCCTACAGTCGGCCTCTCCCCTCCTGACATGGCTGATAACAGATAGTAATAGATTGTAGTCCCCTGTCCTACAGTCGGCCTCTCCCCTCCTGACGTGGCTGATAACAGATAGTAATAGATTGTATTCACCTGTCCTACAGTCGGCCTCTCCCCTCCTGACATGGCTGATAACAGATAGTAATAGATTGTAGGTCCCCTGTGCTACAGTCGGCCTCTCCCCTCCTGACATGGCTGATAACAGATAGTAATAGATTGTATTCCCCTGTCCTACAGTCGGCCTCTTCCTCTCCTGACATGGCTGATAACAGATAGTAATAGATTGTAGTCACCTGTCCTACAGTCGGCCTCTCCTCTCCTGACATGGCTGATAACAGATAGTAATAGATTGTAGGCCCGGTGCCTACAGTCAGCCTCTCCCCTCCTGACATGGCTGATAACAGATAGTAATAGATTGTAGTCACCTGTCCTACAGTCGGCCTCTCCCCTCTCCTGACATGGCTGATAACAGATAGTAATAGATTGTAGTTCCCCTGTCCTACAGTCGGCCTCTCCTCTCCTGACATGGCTGATAACAGATAGTAATAGATTGTATTCACCCTGTCCTACAGTCGGCCCTCTTCCCTCCTGACATGGCTGATAACAGATAGTAATAGATTGTATTCCCCTGTCCTACAGTCGGCCTCTCCCCTCCTGACATGGCTGATAACAGATAGTAATAGATTGTATTCCCCTGTCCTACAGTCGGCCTCTCCCCTCCTGACATGGCTGATAACAGATAGTAATAGATTGTATTCCCCTGTCCTACAGTCGGCCTCTCCACTCCTGACATGGCTGATAACAGATAGTAATAGATTGTATTCCCCTGTCCTACAGTCGGTCGGCCTCTCCTCTCCTGACATGGCTGATAACAGATAGTAATAGATTGTATTCCCCTGTCCTACAGTCGGCCTCTCCTCTCCTGACATGGCTGATAACAGATAGTAATAGATTGTATTCCCCTGTCCTACAGTCGGCCTCTCCCCTCCTGACATGGCTGATAACAGATAGTAATAGATTGTAGTTCCCCTGTCCTACAGTCGGTCTCTCCCCTCCTGACATGGCTGATAACAGATAGTAATAGATTGTATTCCCCTGTCCTACAGTCGGCCTCTCCCTCTCCTGACATGGCTGATAACAGATAGTAATAGATTGTAGTCCCCTGTCCTACAGTCGGCCTCTCCCCTCCTGACATGGCTGATAACAGATAGTAATAGATTGTATTCCCCTGTCCTACAGTCGGCCTCTCCTCTCCTGACATGGCTGATAACAGATAGTAATAGATTGTAGGACCGCTGTCCTACAGTCGGCCTCTCCCCTCCTGACATGGCTGATAACAGATAGTAATAGATTGTATTCACCTGTCCTACAGCCGGCCCCTACCTCTCCTGACATGGCTGATAACAGATAGTAATAGATTGTATTCCCCTGTCCTACAGTCGGCCTCTCCCTCTCTGCTGACATGGCTGATAACAGATAGTAATAGATTGTATGTCCCCTGTCCTACAGTCGGCCTCTCTCCCCTCCTGACGTGGCTGATAACAGATAGTAATAGATTGTATTCACCTGTCCTACAGTCGGCCTCTCCTCTCCTGACATGGCTGATAACAGATAGTAATAGATTGTATTCCCCTGTCCTACAGTCGGCCTCTCCTCTCCTGACATGGCTGATAACAGATAGTAATAGATTGTATTCCCCTGTCCTACAGTCGGCCTCTCTCCTCTGCTGACATGGCTGATAACAGATAGTAATAGATTGTATTCCCCTGTCCTACAGTCGGCCTCTCCTCTCCTGACATGGCTGATAAGAGATAGTAATAGATTGTATTCCCCTGTCCTACAGTCGGCCTCTCCCCTCCTGACATGGCTGATAACAGATAGTAATAGATTGTATTCCCCTGTGCTTACAGTCGGCCTCTCCCCTCCTGACGTGGCTGATAACAGATAGTAATAGATTGTATTCCCCTGTCCTACAGTCGGCCTCTCCTCTGCTGACATGGCTGATAACAGATAGTAATAGATTGTAGTCCCCTGTCCTACAGTCGGCCTCTCCTCTCCTGACATGGCTGATAACAGATAGTAATAGATTGTATTCCACCTGTCCTACAGTCGGCCTCTCCTCTCCTGACATGGCTGATAACAGATAGTAATAGATTGTAGTCCCCTGTCCTACAGTCGGCCTCTCCTCTCCTGACATGGCTGATAACAGATAGTAATAGATTGTAGGTCCCCTGTCCTACAGTCGGCCTCTCCCCTCCTGACATGGCTGATAACAGATAGTAATAGATTGTATTCCCCTGTCCTACAGTCGGCCTCTCCCCTCCTGACATGGCTGATAACAGATAGTAATAGATTGTAGTCCCCTGTGCCTACAGTCGGCCTCTCCCCTCCTGACATGGCTGATAACAGATAGTAATAGATTGTAGTCCCCTGTCCTACAGTCGGCCACTCCTCTCCTGACATGGCTGATAACAGATAGTAATAGATTGTATTCCCCTGTCCTACAGTCGGCCTCTCCCCCTCCTGACATGGCTGATAACAGATAGTAATAGATTGTATTCACCTGTCCTACAGTCGGCCTCTCCTCTCCTGACATGGCTGATAACAGATAGTAATAGATTGTATTCACCTGTCCTACAGTCGGCCTCTCCTCTCCTGACATGGCTGATAACAGATAGTAATAGATTGTAGGACCCCTGTCCTACAGTCGGCCTCTCCCCTCTCCTGACATGGCTGATAACAGATAGTAATAGATTGTATTCCCCTGTCCTACAGTCGGCCTCTCCCCTCCTGACATGGCTGATAACAGATAGTAATAGATTGTATTCCCCTGTCCTACAGTCGGCCTCTCCTCGCTGACATGGCTGATAACAGATAGTAATAGATTGTAGTCCCCTGTCCTACAGTCGGCCTCTCCCCTCCTGACGTGGCTGATAACAGATAGTAATAGATTGTAGTCACCTGTCCTACAGTCGGCCCCTCTCCCTCCTGACATGGCTGATAACAGATAGTAATAGATTGTAGTCCCCTGTCCTACAGTCGGCCTCTCCTCTCCTGACATGGCTGATAACAGATAGTAATAGATTGTATTCCCCTGTCCTACAGTCGGCCTCTCCTCTCCTGACATGGCTGATAACAGATAGTAATAGATTGTATTCCCCTGTCCTACAGTCGGCCTCTCCCCTCCTGACATGGCTGATAACAGATAGTAATAGATTGTATTCCCCTGTCCTACAGTCGGCCTCTCCCCTCCTGACATGGCTGATAACAGATAGTAATAGATTGTATTCCCCTGTCCTACAGTCGGCCCTCTCCTCTCCTGACATGGCTGATAACAGATAGTAATAGATTGTATTCCCCTGTCCTACAGTCGGCCTCTCCTCTCCTGACATGGCTGATAACAGATAGTAATAGATTGTATTCCCCTGTCCTACAGTCGGCCTCTCCCTCTCCTGACATGGCTGATAACAGATAGTAATAGATTGTATTCCCCTGTCCTACAGTCGGCCTCTCCTCTCCTGACATGGCTGATAACAGATAGTAATAGATTGTATTCCCCTGTCCTACAGTCGGCCTCTCCCCTCCTGACATGGCTGATAACAGATAGTAATAGATTGTATTCCCCTGTCCTACAGTCGGCCTCTCCCCTCCTGACATGGCTGATAACAGATAGTAATAGATGTCCTCCCCCCCCCCCTCCTGACATGGCTGATAACAGATAGTAATAGATTGTATTCCCCTGTCCTACAGTCGGCCTCTCCCCTCCTGACATGGCTGATAACAGATAGTAATAGATTGTATTCCCCTGTCCTACAGTCGGCCTCTCCCTCTCCTGACATGGCTGATAACAGATAGTAATAGATTGTATTCCCCTGTCCTACAGTCGGCCTCTCCCCTCCTGACATGGCTGATAACAGATAGTAATAGATTGTATTCCCCTGTCCTACAGTCGGCCTCTCCTCTCCTGACATGGCTGATAACAGATAGTAATAGATTGTATTCCCCTGTCCTACAGTCGGCCTCTCCCCTCCTGACATGGCTGATAACAGATAGTAATAGATTGTATTCCCCTGTCCTACAGTCGGCCTCTCCCCTCCTGACATGGCTGATAACAGATAGTAATAGATTGTATTCCCCTGTCCTACAGTCGGCCTCTCCCCTCCTGACATGGCTGATAACAGATAGTAATAGATTGTATTCCCCTGTCCTACAGTCGGCCTCTCCTCTCCTGACATGGCTGATAACAGATAGTAATAGATTGTATTCCCCTGTCCTACAGTCGGCCTCTCCCCTCCTGACATGGCTGATAACAGATAGTAATAGATTGTATTCCCCTGTCCTACAGTCGGCCTCTCCCTCCTGACATGGCGGATAACAGAAGTAATAGATTGTATTCCCCTGTCCTACAGTCGGCCTCTCCCCTCCTGACATGGCTGATAACAGATAGTAATAGATTGTATTCCCCTGTCCTACAGTCGGCCTCTCCCCTCCTGACATGGCTGATAACAGATAGTAATAGATTGTATTCCCCTGTCCTACAGTCGGCCTCTCCCCTCCTGACATGGCTGATAACAGATAGTAATAGATTGTATTCCCCTGTCCTACAGTCGGCCTCTCCCCTCCTGACATGGCTGATAACAGATAGTAATAGATTGTATTCCCCTGTCCTACAGTCGGCCTCTCCTCTCCTGACATGGCTGATAACAGATAGTAATAGATTGTATTCCCCTGTCCTACAGTCGGCCTCTCCCCTCCTGACATGGCTGATAACAGATAGTAATAGATTGTATTCCCCTGTCCTACAGTCGGCCTCTCCCCTCCTGACATGGCTGATAACAGATAGTAATAGATTGTATTCCCCTGTCCTACAGTCGGCCTCTCCCCTCCTGACATGGCTGATAACAGATAGTAATAGATTGTATTCCCCTGTCCTACAGTCGGCCTCTCCCCTCCTGACATGGCTGATAACAGATAGTAATAGATTGTATTCCCCTGTCCTACAGTCGGCCTCTCCCCTCCTGACATGGCTGATAACAGATAGTAATAGATTGTATTCCCCTGTCCTACAGTCGGCCTCTCCCTCTCCTGACATGGCTGATAACAGATAGTAATAGATTGTATTCCCCTGTCCTACAGTCGGCCTCTCCCCTCCTGACATGGCTGATAACAGATAGTAATAGATTGTATTCCCCTGTCCTACAGTCGGCCTCTCCCCTCCTGACATGGCTGATAACAGATAGTAATAGATTGTATTCCCCTGTCCTACAGTCGGCCTCTCCTCTCCTGACATGGCTGATAACAGATAGTAATAGATTGTATTCCCCTGTCCTACAGTCGGCCTCTCCCCTCCTGACATGGCTGATAACAGATAGTAATAGATTGTATTCCCCTGTCCTACAGTCGGCCTCTCCTCTCCTGACATGGCTGATAACAGATAGTAATAGATTGTATTCCCCTGTCCTACAGTCGGCCTCTCCCCTCCTGACATGGCTGATAACAGATAGTAATAGATTGTATTCCCCTGTCCTACAGTCGGCCTCTCCCCTCCTGACATGGCTGATAACAGATAGTAATAGATTGTATTCCCCTGTCCTACAGTCGGCCTCTCCTCTCCTGACATGGCTGATAACAGATAGTAATAGATTGTATTCCCCTGTCCTACAGTCGGCCTCTCCTCTCCTGACATGGCTGATAACAGATAGTAATAGATTGTATTCCCCTGTCCTACAGTCGGCCTCTCCCTCTCCTGACATGGCTGATAACAGATAGTAATAGATTGTATTCCCCTGTCCTACAGTCGGCCTCTCCCCTCCTGACATGGCTGATAACAGATAGTAATAGATTGTATTCCCCTGTCCTACAGTCGGCCTCTCCCCTCCTGACATGGCTGATAACAGATAGTAATAGATTGTATTCCCCTGTCCTACAGTCGGCCTCTCCTCTCCTGACATGGCTGATAACAGATAGTAATAGATTGTATTCCCCTGTCCTACAGTCGGCCTCTCCCCTCCTGACATGGCTGATAACAGATAGTAATAGATTGTATTCCCCTGTCCTACAGTCGGCCTCTCCCCTCCTGACATGGCTGATAACAGATAGTAATAGATTGTATTCCCCTGTCCTACAGTCGGCCTCTCCTCTCCTGACATGGCTGATAACAGATAGTAATAGATTGTATTCCCCTGTCCTACAGTCGGCCTCTCCTCCTCCTGACATGGCTGATAACAGATAGTAATAGATTGTATTCCCCTGTCCTACAGTCGGCCTCTCCTCTCCTGACATGGCTGATAACAGATAGTAATAGATTGTATTCCCCTGTCCTACAGTCGGCCTCTCCCTCTCCTGACATGGCTGATAACAGATAGTAATAGATTGTATTCCCCTGTCCTACAGTCGGCCTCTCCCCTCCTGACATGGCTGATAACAGATAGTAATAGATTGTATTCCCCTGTCCTACAGTCGGCCTCTCCTCTCCTGACATGGCTGATAACAGATAGTAATAGATTGTATTCCCCTGTCCTACAGTCGGCCTCTCCCTCTCCTGACATGGCTGATAACAGATAGTAATAGATTGTATTCCCCTGTCCTACAGTCGGCCTCTCCCTCTCCTGACATGGCTGATAACAGATAGTAATAGATTGTATTCCCCTGTCCTACAGTCGGCCTCTCCCCTCCTGACATGGCTGATAACAGATAGTAATAGATTGTATTCCCCTGTCCTACAGTCGGCCTCTCCCCTCCTGACATGGCTGATAACAGATAGTAATAGATTGTATTCCCCTGTCCTACAGTCGGCCTCTCCTCTCCTGACATGGCTGATAACAGATAGTAATAGATTGTATTCCCCTGTCCTACAGTCGGCCTCTCCCCTCCTGACATGGCTGATAACAGATAGTAATAGATTGTATTCCCCTGTCCTACAGTCGGCCTCTCCCCTCCTGACATGGCTGATAACAGATAGTAATAGATTGTATTCCCCTGTCCTACAGTCGGCCTCTCCCCTCCTGACATGGCTGATAACAGATAGTAATAGATTGTATTCCCCTGTCCTACAGTCGGCCTCTCCCCTCTCCTGACATGGCTGATAACAGATAGTAATAGATTGTATTCCCCTGTCCTACAGTCGGCCTCTCCTCTCCTGACATGGCTGATAACAGATAGTAATAGATTGTATTCCCCTGTCCTACAGTCGGCCTCTCCTCTCCTGACATGGCTGATAACAGATAGTAATAGATTGTATTCCCCTGTCCTACAGTCGGCCTCTCCCTCTCCTGACATGGCTGATAACAGATAGTAATAGATTGTATTCCCCTGTCCTACAGTCGGCCTCTCCCCTCCTGACATGGCTGATAACAGATAGTAATAGATTGTATTCCCCTGTCCTACAGTCGGCCTCTCCCTCTCCTGACATGGCTGATAACAGATAGTAATAGATTGTATTCCCCTGTCCTACAGTCGGCCTCTCCTCTCCTGACATGGCTGATAACAGATAGTAATAGATTGTATTCACCTGTCCTACAGTCGGCCTCTCCCCTCCTGACATGGCTGATAACAGATAGTAATAGATTGTATTCCCCTGTCCTACAGTCGGCCTCTCCCCTCCTGACATGGCTGATAACAGATAGTAATAGATTGTATTCCCCTGTCCTACAGTCGGCCTCTCCCCTCCTGACGTGGCTGATAACAGATAGTAATAGATTGTATTCCCCTGTCCTACAGTCGGCCTCTCCCCTCCTGACATGGCTGATAACAGATAGTAATAGATTGTATTCCCCTGTCCTACAGTCGGCCTCTCCTCTCCTGACATGGCTGATAACAGATAGTAATAGATTGTATTCCCCTGTCCTACAGTCGGCCTCTCCTCTCCTGACATGGCTGATAACAGATAGTAATAGATTGTATTCCCCTGTCCTACAGTCGGCCTCTCCCTCTCCTGACATGGCTGATAACAGATAGTAATAGATTGTAGTCCCCTGTCCTACAGTCGGCCTCTCCCCTCCTGACATGGCTGATAACAGATAGTAATAGATTGTATTCCCCTGTCCTACAGTCGGCCTCTCCCCTCCTGACATGGCTGATAACAGATAGTAATAGATTGTATGCCCCTGTCCTACAGTCGGCCTCTCCCTCCTGACATGGCTGATAACAGATAGTAATAGATTGTATTCCCCTGTCCTACAGTCGGCCTCTCCTCCTCCTGACATGGCTGATAACAGATAGTAATAGATTGTATTCCCCTGTCCTACAGTCGGCCTCTCCTCTCCTGACATGGCTGATAACAGATAGTAATAGATTGTATTCCCCTGTCCTACAGTCGGCCTCTCCTCTCCTGACATGGCTGATAACAGATAGTAATAGATTGTATTCCCCTGTCCTACAGTCGGCCTCTCCCCTCCTGACATGGCTGATAACAGATAGTAATAGATTGTATTCCCCTGTCCTACAGTCGGCCTCTCCCCTCCTGACATGGCTGATAACAGATAGTAATAGATTGTATTCCCCTGTCCTACAGTCGGCCTCTCCCCTCCTGACATGGCTGATAACAGATAGTAATAGATTGTATTCCCCTGTCCTACAGTCGGCCTCTCCCCTCCTGACATGGCTGATAACAGATAGTAATAGATTGTATTCCCCTGTCCTACAGTCGGCCTCTCCTCTCCTGACATGGCTGATAACAGATAGTAATAGATTGTATTCCCCTGTCCTACAGTCGGCCTCTCCCCTCCTGACATGGCTGATAACAGATAGTAATAGATTGTATTCCCCTGTCCTACAGTCGGCCTCTCCCTCTCCTGACATGGCTGATAACAGATAGTAATAGATTGTATTCCCCTGTCCTACAGTCGGCCTCTCCCCTCTCCTGACATGGCTGATAACAGATAGTAATAGATTGTATTCCCCTGTCCTACAGTCGGCCTCTCCTCTCCTGACATGGCTGATAACAGATAGTAATAGATTGTATTCCCCTGTCCTACAGTCGGCCTCTCCCCTCCTGACATGGCTGATAACAGATAGTAATAGATTGTATTCCCCTGTCCTACAGTCGGCCTCTCCTCTCCTGACATGGCTGATAACAGATAGTAATAGATTGTATTCCCCTGTCCTACAGTCGGCCTCTCCCCTCCTGACATGGCTGATAACAGATAGTAATAGATTGTATTCCCCTGTCCTACAGTCGGCCTCTCCTCTCCTGACATGGCTGATAACAGATAGTAATAGATTGTATTCCCCTGTCCTACAGTCGGCCTCTCCCCTCCTGACATGGCTGATAACAGATAGTAATAGATTGTATTCCCCTGTCCTACAGTCGGCCTCTCCCCTCCTGACATGGCTGATAACAGATAGTAATAGATTGTATTCCCCTGTCCTACAGTCGGCCTCTCCCCTCCTGACATGGCTGATAACAGATAGTAATAGATTGTATTCCCCTGTCCTACAGTCGGCCTCTCCCCTCCTGACATGGCTGATAACAGATAGTAATAGATTGTATTCCCCTGTCCTACAGTCGGCCTCTCCTCTCCTGACATGGCTGATAACAGATAGTAATAGATTGTATTCCCCTGTCCTACAGTCGGCCTCTCCCCTCCTGACATGGCTGATAACAGATAGTAATAGATTGTATTCCCCTGTCCTACAGTCGGCCTCTCCCCTCCTGACATGGCTGATAACAGATAGTAATAGATTGTATTCCCCTGTCCTACAGTCGGCCTCTCCCCTCCTGACATGGCTGATAACAGATAGTAATAGATTGTATTCCCCTGTCCTACAGTCGGCCTCTCCTCTCCTGACATGGCTGATAACAGATAGTAATAGATTGTATTCCCCTGTCCTACAGTCGGCCTCTCCTCTCCTGACATGGCTGATAACAGATAGTAATAGATTGTATTCCCCTGTCCTACAGTCGGCCTCTCCCCTCCTGACATGGCTGATAACAGATAGTAATAGATTGTATTCCCCTGTCCTACAGTCGGCCTCTCCTCTCCTGACATGGCTGATAACAGATAGTAATAGATTGTATTCCCCTGTCCTACAGTCGGCCTCTCCTCTCCTGACATGGCTGATAACAGATAGTAATAGATTGTATTCCCCTGTCCTACAGTCGGCCTCTCCCCTCCTGACATGGCTGATAACAGATAGTAATAGATTGTATTCCCCTGTCCTACAGTCGGCCTCTCCCCTCCTGACATGGCTGATAACAGATAGTAATAGATTGTATTCCCCTGTCCTACAGTCGGCCTCTCCCCTCCTGACATGGCTGATAACAGATAGTAATAGATTGTATTCCCCTGTCCTACAGTCGGCCTCTCCTCTCCTGACATGGCTGATAACAGATAGTAATAGATTGTATTCCCCTGTCCTACAGTCGGCCTCTCCCCTCCTGACATGGCTGATAACAGATAGTAATAGATTGTATTCCCCTGTCCTACAGTCGGCCTCTCCCCTCCTGACATGGCTGATAACAGATAGTAATAGATTGTATTCCCCTGTCCTACAGTCGGCCTCTCCTCTCCTGACATGGCTGATAACAGATAGTAATAGATTGTATTCCCCTGTCCTACAGTCGGCCTCTCCTCTCCTGACATGGCTGATAACAGATAGTAATAGATTGTATTCCCCTGTCCTACAGTCGGCCTCTCCCCTCCTGACATGGCTGATAACAGATAGTAATAGATTGTATTCCCCTGTCCTACAGTCGGCCTCTCCCCTCCTGACATGGCTGATAACAGATAGTAATAGATTGTAGTCCCCTGTCCTACAGTCGGCCTCTCCTCCTCCTGACATGGCTGATAACAGATAGTAATAGATTGTATTCCCCTGTCCTACAGTCGGCCTCTCCCCTCCTGACATGGCTGATAACAGATAGTAATAGATTGTATTCCCCTGTCCTACAGTCGGCCTCTCCCCTCCTGACATGGCTGATAACAGATAGTAATAGATTGTATTCACCTGTCCTACAGTCGGCCTCTCCCCTCCTGACATGGCTGATAACAGATAGTAATAGATTGTATTCCCCTGTCCTACAGTCGGCCTCTCCCCTCCTGACATGGCTGATAACAGATAGTAATAGATTGTATTCCCCTGTCCTACAGTCGGCCTCTCCCCTCCTGACATGGCTGATAACAGATAGTAATAGATTGTATTCCCCTGTCCTACAGTCGGCCTCTCCCCTCCTGACATGGCTGATAACAGATAGTAATAGATTGTATTCCCCTGTCCTACAGTCGGCCTCTCCCCCTCCTGACATGGCTGATAACAGATAGTAATAGATTGTATTCCCCTGTCCTACAGTCGGCCTCTCCCCTCCTGACATGGCTGATAACAGATAGTAATAGATTGTATTCCCCTGTCCTACAGTCGGCCTCTCCTCTCCTGACATGGCTGATAACAGATAGTAATAGATTGTATTCCCCTGTCCTACAGTCGGCCTCTCCCCTCCTGACATGGCTGATAACAGATAGTAATAGATTGTATTCCCCTGTCCTACAGTCGGCCTCTCCCCTCCTGACATGGCTGATAACAGATAGTAATAGATTGTATTCCCCTGTCCTACAGTCGGCCTCTCCCCTCCTGACATGGCTGATAACAGATAGTAATAGATTGTATTCCCCTGTCCTACAGTCGGCCTCTCCCCTCCTGACATGGCTGATAACAGATAGTAATAGATTGTAGTCCCCTGTCCTACAGTCGGCCTCTCCCCTCCTGACATGGCTGATAACAGATAGTAATAGATTGTATTCCCCTGTCCTACAGTCGGCCTCTCCCCTCCTGACATGGCTGATAACAGATAGTAATAGATTGTATTCCCCTGTCCTACAGTCGGCCTCTCCCCTCCTGACATGGCTGATAACAGATAGTAATAGATTGTATTCCCCTGTCCTACAGTCGGCCTCTCCCCTCCTGACATGGCTGATAACAGATAGTAATAGATTGTATTCCCCTGTCCTACAGTCGGCCTCTCCCCTCCTGACATGGCTGATAACAGATAGTAATAGATTGTATTCCCCTGTCCTACAGTCGGCCTCTCCTCTCCTGACATGGCTGATAACAGATAGTAATAGATTGTATTCCCCTGTCCTACAGTCGGCCTCTCCCCTCCTGACATGGCTGATAACAGATAGTAATAGATTGTATTCCCCTGTCCTACAGTCGGCCTCTCCCCTCCTGACATGGCTGATAACAGATAGTAATAGATTGTATTCCCCTGTCCTACAGTCGGCCTCTCCCCTCCTGACATGGCTGATAACAGATAGTAATAGATTGTATTCCCCTGTCCTACAGTCGGCCTCTCCCCTCCTGACGTGGCTGATAACAGATAGTAATAGATTGTATTCCCCTGTCCTACAGTCGGCCTCTCCCCTCCTGACATGGCTGATAACAGATAGTAATAGATTGTATTCCCCTGTCCTACAGTCGGCCTCCCCCTCCCTGACATGGCTGATAACAGATAGTAATAGATTGTATTCCCCTGTCCTACAGTCGGCCTCTCCCCTCCTGACATGGCTGATAACAGATAGTAATAGATTGTATTCCCCTGTCCTACAGTCGGCCTCTCCCCTCCTGACATGGCTGATAACAGATAGTAATAGATTGTATTCCCCTGTCCTACAGTCGGCCTCTCCCCTCCTGACATGGCTGATAACAGATAGTAATAGATTGTATTCCCCTGTCCTACAGTCGGCCTCTCCCCTCCTGACATGGCTGATAACAGATAGTAATAGATTGTATTCCCCTGTCCTACAGTCGGCCTCTCCCCTCCTGACATGGCTGATAACAGATAGTAATAGATTGTATTCCCCTGTCCTACAGTCGGCCTCTCCCCTCCTGACATGGCTGATAACAGATAGTAATAGATTGTATTCCCCTGTCCTACAGTCGGCCTCTCCTCTCCTGACATGGCTGATAACAGATAGTAATAGATTGTATTCCCCTGTCCTACAGTCGGCCTCTCCCCTCCTGACATGGCTGATAACAGATAGTAATAGATTGTATTCCCCTGTCCTACAGTCGGCCTCTCCTCTCCTGACATGGCTGATAACAGATAGTAATAGATTGTATTCCCCTGTCCTACAGTCGGCCTCTCCCTCTCCTGACATGGCTGATAACAGATAGTAATAGATTGTATTCCCCTGTCCTACAGTCGGCCTCTCCCCTCCTGACATGGCTGATAACAGATAGTAATAGATTGTATTCCCCTGTCCTACAGTCGGCCTCTCCCTCCCTCCTGACATGGCTGATAACAGATAGTAATAGATTGTATTCCCCTGTCCTACAGTCGGCCTCTCCCCTCCTGACATGGCTGATAACAGATAGTAATAGATTGTATTCCCCTGTCCTACAGTCGGCCTCTCCTCTCCTGACATGGCTGATAACAGATAGTAATAGATTGTATTCCCCTGTCCTACAGTCGGCCTCTCCCTCCTGACATGGCTGATAACAGATAGTAATAGATTGTATTCCCCTGTCCTACAGTCGGCCTCTCCCCTCCTGACATGGCTGATAACAGATAGTAATAGATTGTATTCCCCTGTCCTACAGTCGGCCTCTCCCCTCCTGACATGGCTGATAACAGATAGTAATAGATTGTATTCCCCTGTCCTACAGTCGGCCTCTCCCCTCCTGACATGGCTGATAACAGATAGTAATAGATTGTATTCCCCTGTCCTACAGTCGGCCTCTCCTCTCCTGACATGGCTGATAACAGATAGTAATAGATTGTATTCCCCTGTCCTACAGTCGGCCTCTCCCTCTCCTGACATGGCTGATAACAGATAGTAATAGATTGTATTCCCCTGTCCTACAGTCGGCCTCTCCCCTCCTGACATGGCTGATAACAGATAGTAATAGATTGTATTCCCCTGTCCTACAGTCGGCCTCTCCTCTCCTGACATGGCTGATAACAGATAGTAATAGATTGTATTCCCCTGTCCTACAGTCGGCCTCTCCCCTCCTGACATGGCTGATAACAGATAGTAATAGATTGTATTCCCCTGTCCTACAGTCGGCCTCTCCTCTCCTGACATGGCTGATAACAGATAGTAATAGATTGTATTCCCCTGTCCTACAGTCGGCCTCTCCCCTCCTGACATGGCTGATAACAGATAGTAATAGATTGTATTCCCCTGTCCTACAGTCGGCCTCTCCCCTCCTGACATGGCTGATAACAGATAGTAATAGATTGTATTCCCCTGTCCTACAGTCGGCCTCTCCCCTCCTGACATGGCTGATAACAGATAGTAATAGATTGTATTCCCCTGTCCTACAGTCGGCCTCTCCCCTCCTGACATGGCTGATAACAGATAGTAATAGATTGTATTCCCCTGTCCTACAGTCGGCCTCTCCCCTCCTGACATGGCTGATAACAGATAGTAATAGATTGTATTCCCCTGTCCTACAGTCGGCCTCTCCCCTCCTGACATGGCTGATAACAGATAGTAATAGATTGTATTCCCCTGTCCTACAGTCGGCCTCTCCCCTCCTGACATGGCTGATAACAGATAGTAATAGATTGTATTCCCCTGTCCTACAGTCGGCCTCTCCCCTCCTGACATGGCTGATAACAGATAGTAATAGATTGTATTCCCCTGTCCTACAGTCGGCCTCTCCCCTCCTGACATGGCTGATAACAGATAGTAATAGATTGTATTCCCCTGTCCTACAGTCGGCCTCTCCTCTCCTGACATGGCTGATAACAGATAGTAATAGATTGTATTCCCCTGTCCTACAGTCGGCCTCTCCCCTCCTGACATGGCTGATAACAGATAGTAATAGATTGTATTCCCCTGTCCTACAGTCGGCCTCTCCCCTCCTGACATGGCTGATAACAGATAGTAATAGATTGTATTCCCCTGTCCTACAGTCGGCCTCTCCCCTCCTGACATGGCTGATAACAGATAGTAATAGATTGTATTCCCTGTCCTACAGTCGGCCTCTCCTCTCCTGACATGGCTGATAACAGATAGTAATAGATTGTATTCCCCTGTCCTACAGTCGGCCTCTCCCCTCCTGACATGGCTGATAACAGATAGTAATAGATTGTATTCCCTGTCCTACAGTCGGCCTCTCCCCTCCTGACATGGCTGATAACAGATAGTAATAGATTGTATTCCCCTGTCCTACAGTCGGCCTCTCCCCTCCTGACATGGCTGATAACAGATAGTAATAGATTGTATTCCCCTGTCCTACAGTCGGCCTCTCCCCTCCTGACATGGCTGATAACAGATAGTAATAGATTGTATTCCCCTGTCCTACAGTCGGCCTCTCCCCTCCTGACATGGCTGATAACAGATAGTAATAGATTGTATTCCCCTGTCCTACAGTCGGCCTCTCCCCTCCTGACATGGCTGATAACAGATAGTAATAGATTGTATTCCCCTGTCCTACAGTCGGCCTCTCCCCTCCTGACATGGCTGATAACAGATAGTAATAGATTGTATTCCCCTGTCCTACAGTCGGCCTCTCCCCTCCTGACATGGCTGATAACAGATAGTAATAGATTGTATTCCCCTGTCCTACAGTCGGCCTCTCCCCTCCTGACATGGCTGATAACAGATAGTAATAGATTGTATTCCCCTGTCCTACAGTCGGCCTCTCCTCTCCTGACATGGCTGATAACAGATAGTAATAGATTGTATTCCCCTGTCCTACAGTCGGCCTCTCCCCTCCTGACGTGGCTGATAACAGATAGTAATAGATTGTATTCCCCTGTCCTACAGTCGGCCTCTCCCCTCCTGACATGGCTGATAACAGATAGTAATAGATTGTATTCCCCTGTCCTACAGTCGGCCTCTCCCCTCCTGACATGGCTGATAACAGATAGTAATAGATTGTATTCCCCTGTCCTACAGTCGGCCTCTCCCCTCCTGACATGGCTGATAACAGATAGTAATAGATTGTATTCCCCTGTCCTACAGTCGGCCTCTCCCCTCCTGACATGGCTGATAACAGATAGTAATAGATTGTATTCCCCTGTCCTACAGTCGGCCTCTCCCCTCCTGACATGGCTGATAACAGATAGTAATAGATTGTATTCCCCTGTCCTACAGTCGGCCTCTCCCCTCCTGACATGGCTGATAACAGATAGTAATAGATTGTATTCCCCTGTCCTACAGTCGGCCTCTCCCCTCCTGACATGGCTGATAACAGATAGTAATAGATTGTATTCCCCTGTCCTACAGTCGGCCTCTCCCCTCCTGACATGGCTGATAACAGATAGTAATAGATTGTATTCCCCTGTCCTACAGTCGGCCTCTCCCCTCCTGACATGGCTGATAACAGATAGTAATAGATTGTATTCCCCTGTCCTACAGTCGGCCTCTCCTCTCCTGACATGGCTGATAACAGATAGTAATAGATTGTATTCCCCTGTCCTACAGTCGGCCTCTCCCTCTCCTGACATGGCTGATAACAGATAGTAATAGATTGTATTCCCCTGTCCTACAGTCGGCCTCTCCCCTCCTGACATGGCTGATAACAGATAGTAATAGATTGTATTCCCCTGTCCTACAGTCGGCCTCTCCCCTCCTGACATGGCTGATAACAGATAGTAATAGATTGTATTCCCCTGTCCTACAGTCGGCCTCTCCCCTCCTGACATGGCTGATAACAGATAGTAATAGATTGTATTCCCCTGTCCTACAGTCGGCCTCTCCCCTCCTGACATGGCTGATAACAGATAGTAATAGATTGTATTCCCCTGTCCTACAGTCGGCCTCTCCCCTCCTGACATGGCTGATAACAGATAGTAATAGATTGTATTCCCCTGTCCTACAGTCGGCCTCTCCCCTCCTGACATGGCTGATAACAGATAGTAATAGATTGTATTCCCCTGTCCTACAGTCGGCCTCTCCCCTCCTGACATGGCTGATAACAGATAGTAATAGATTGTATTCCCCTGTCCTACAGTCGGCCTCTCCCCTCCTGACATGGCTGATAACAGATAGTAATAGATTGTATTCCCCTGTCCTACAGTCGGCCTCTCCTCTCCTGACATGGCTGATAACAGATAGTAATAGATTGTATTCCCCTGTCCTACAGTCGGCCTCTCCCCTCCTGACATGGCTGATAACAGATAGTAATAGATTGTATTCCCCTGTCCTACAGTCGGCCTCTCCTCTCCTGACATGGCTGATAACAGATAGTAATAGATTGTATTCCCCTGTCCTACAGTCGGCCTCTCCCCTCCTGACATGGCTGATAACAGATAGTAATAGATTGTATTCCCCTGTCCTACAGTCGGCCTCTCCCCTCCTGACATGGCTGATAACAGATAGTAATAGATTGTATTCCCCTGTCCTACAGTCGGCCTCTCCCCTCCTGACATGGCTGATAACAGATAGTAATAGATTGTATTCCCCTGTCCTACAGTCGGCCTCTCCCCTCCTGACATGGCTGATAACAGATAGTAATAGATTGTATTCCCCTGTCCTACAGTCGGCCTCTCCCCTCCTGACATGGCTGATAACAGATAGTAATAGATTGTATTCCCCTGTCCTACAGTCGGCCTCTCCCCTCCTGACATGGCTGATAACAGATAGTAATAGATTGTATTCCCCTGTCCTACAGTCGGCCTCTCCCCTCCTGACATGGCTGATAACAGATAGTAATAGATTGTATTCCCCTGTCCTACAGTCGGCCTCTCCTCTCCTGACATGGCTGATAACAGATAGTAATAGATTGTATTCCCCTGTCCTACAGTCGGCCTCTCCCCTCCTGACATGGCTGATAACAGATAGTAATAGATTGTATTCCCCTGTCCTACAGTCGGCCTCTCCTCTCCTGACATGGCTGATAACAGATAGTAATAGATTGTATTCCCCTGTCCTACAGTCGGCCTCTCCCCTCCTGACATGGCTGATAACAGATAGTAATAGATTGTATTCCCCTGTCCTACAGTCGGCCTCTCCCCTCCTGACATGGCTGATAACAGATAGTAATAGATTGTATTCCCCTGTCCTACAGTCGGCCTCTCCCCTCCTGACATGGCTGATAACAGATAGTAATAGATTGTATTCCCCTGTCCTACAGTCGGCCTCTCCTCTCCTGACATGGCTGATAACAGATAGTAATAGATTGTATTCCCCTGTCCTACAGTCGGCCTCTCCCCTCCTGACATGGCTGATAACAGATAGTAATAGATTGTATTCCCCTGTCCTACAGTCGGCCTCTCCCCTCCTGACATGGCTGATAACAGATAGTAATAGATTGTATTCCCCTGTCCTACAGTCGGCCTCTCCCCTCCTGACATGGCTGATAACAGATAGTAATAGATTGTATTCCCCTGTCCTACAGTCGGCCTCTCCTCTCCTGACATGGCTGATAACAGATAGTAATAGATTGTATTCCCCTGTCCTACAGTCGGCCTCTCCCCTCCTGACATGGCTGATAACAGATAGTAATAGATTGTATTCCCCTGTCCTACAGTCGGCCTCTCCCCTCCTGACATGGCTGATAACAGATAGTAATAGATTGTATTCCCCTGTCCTACAGTCGGCCTCTCCCCTCCTGACATGGCTGATAACAGATAGTAATAGATTGTATTCCCCTGTCCTACAGTCGGCCTCTCCCCTCCTGACATGGCTGATAACAGATAGTAATAGATTGTATTCCCCTGTCCTACAGTCGGCCTCTCCCCTCCTGACATGGCTGATAACAGATAGTAATAGATTGTATTCCCCTGTCCTACAGTCGGCCTCTCCTCTCCTGACATGGCTGATAACAGATAGTAATAGATTGTATTCCCCTGTCCTACAGTCGGCCTCTCCCCTCCTGACATGGCTGATAACAGATAGTAATAGATTGTATTCCCCTGTCCTACAGTCGGCCTCTCCTCTCCTGACATGGCTGATAACAGATAGTAATAGATTGTATTCCCCTGTCCTACAGTCGGCCTCTCCCCTCCTGACATGGCTGATAACAGATAGTAATAGATTGTATTCCCCTGTCCTACAGTCGGCCTCTCCCCTCCTGACATGGCTGATAACAGATAGTAATAGATTGTATTCCCCTGTCCTACAGTCGGCCTCTCCCCTCCTGACATGGCTGATAACAGATAGTAATAGATTGTATTCCCCTGTCCTACAGTCGGCCTCTCCCCTCCTGACATGGCTGATAACAGATAGTAATAGATTGTATTCCCCTGTCCTACAGTCGGCCTCTCCCCTCCTGACATGGCTGATAACAGATAGTAATAGATTGTATTCCCCTGTCCTACAGTCGGCCTCTCCCCTCCTGACATGGCTGATAACAGATAGTAATAGATTGTATTCCCCTGTCCTACAGTCGGCCTCTCCTCTCCTGACATGGCTGATAACAGATAGTAATAGATTGTATTCCCCTGTCCTACAGTCGGCCTCTCCCCTCCTGACATGGCTGATAACAGATAGTAATAGATTGTATTCCCCTGTCCTACAGTCGGCCTCTCCCCTCCTGACATGGCTGATAACAGATAGTAATAGATTGTATTCCCCTGTCCTACAGTCGGCCTCTCCCCTCCTGACATGGCTGATAACAGATAGTAATAGATTGTATTCCCCTGTCCTACAGTCGGCCTCTCCCCTCCTGACATGGCTGATAACAGATAGTAATAGATTGTATTCCCCTGTCCTACAGTCGGCCTCTCCCCTCCTGACATGGCTGATAACAGATAGTAATAGATTGTATTCCCCTGTCCTACAGTCGGCCTCTCCCCTCCTGACGTGGCTGATAACAGATAGTAATAGATTGTATTCCCCTGTCCTACAGTCGGCCTCTCCCCTCCTGACATGGCTGATAACAGATAGTAATAGATTGTATTCCCCTGTCCTACAGTCGGCCTCTCCCCTCCTGACATGGCTGATAACAGATAGTAATAGATTGTATTCCCCTGTCCTACAGTCGGCCTCTCCCCTCCTGACATGGCTGATAACAGATAGTAATAGATTGTATTCCCCTGTCCTACAGTCGGCCTCTCCCCTCCTGACATGGCTGATAACAGATAGTAATAGATTGTATTCCCCTGTCCTACAGTCGGCCTCTCCCCTCCTGACATGGCTGATAACAGATAGTAATAGATTGTATTCCCCTGTCCTACAGTCGGCCTCTCCCCTCCTGACATGGCTGATAACAGATAGTAATAGATTGTATTCCCCTGTCCTACAGTCGGCCTCTCCCCTCCTGACATGGCTGATAACAGATAGTAATAGATTGTATTCCCCTGTCCTACAGTCGGCCTCTCCCCTCCTGACATGGCTGATAACAGATAGTAATAGATTGTATTCCCCTGTCCTACAGTCGGCCTCTCCTCTCCTGACATGGCTGATAACAGATAGTAATAGATTGTATTCCCCTGTCCTACAGTCGGCCTCTCCCCTCCTGACATGGCTGATAACAGATAGTAATAGATTGTATTCCCCTGTCCTACAGTCGGCCTCTCCCCTCCTGACATGGCTGATAACAGATAGTAATAGATTGTATTCCCCTGTCCTACAGTCGGCCTCTCCCCTCCTGACATGGCTGATAACAGATAGTAATAGATTGTATTCCCCTGTCCTACAGTCGGCCTCTCCCCTCCTGACATGGCTGATAACAGATAGTAATAGATTGTATTCCCCTGTCCTACAGTCGGCCTCTCCCCTCCTGACATGGCTGATAACAGATAGTAATAGATTGTATTCCCCTGTCCTACAGTCGGCCTCTCCCCTCCTGACATGGCTGATAACAGATAGTAATAGATTGTATTCCCCTGTCCTACAGTCGGCCTCTCCCCTCCTGACATGGCTGATAACAGATAGTAATAGATTGTATTCCCCTGTCCTACAGTCGGCCTCTCCCCTCCTGACATGGCTGATAACAGATAGTAATAGATTGTATTCCCCTGTCCTACAGTCGGCCTCTCCCCTCCTGACATGGCTGATAACAGATAGTAATAGATTGTATTCCCCTGTCCTACAGTCGGCCTCTCCCCTCCTGACATGGCTGATAACAGATAGTAATAGATTGTATTCCCCTGTCCTACAGTCGGCCTCTCCTCTCCTGACATGGCTGATAACAGATAGTAATAGATTGTATTCCCCTGTCCTACAGTCGGCCTCTCCCCTCCTGACATGGCTGATAACAGATAGTAATAGATTGTATTCCCCTGTCCTACAGTCGGCCTCTCCTCTCCTGACATGGCTGATAACAGATAGTAATAGATTGTATTCCCCTGTCCTACAGTCGGCCTCTCCCCTCCTGACATGGCTGATAACAGATAGTAATAGATTGTATTCCCCTGTCCTACAGTCGGCCTCTCCCCTCCTGACATGGCTGATAACAGATAGTAATAGATTGTATTCCCCTGTCCTACAGTCGGCCTCTCCCCTCCTGACATGGCTGATAACAGATAGTAATAGATTGTATTCCCCTGTCCTACAGTCGGCCTCTCCCCTCCTGACATGGCTGATAACAGATAGTAATAGATTGTATTCCCCTGTCCTACAGTCGGCCTCTCCCCTCCTGACATGGCTGATAACAGATAGTAATAGATTGTATTCCCCTGTCCTACAGTCGGCCTCTCCTCTCCTGACATGGCTGATAACAGATAGTAATAGATTGTATTCCCCTGTCCTACAGTCGGCCTCTCCCCTCCTGACATGGCTGATAACAGATAGTAATAGATTGTATTCCCCTGTCCTACAGTCGGCCTCTCCTCTCCTGACATGGCTGATAACAGATAGTAATAGATTGTATTCCCCTGTCCTACAGTCGGCCTCTCCCTCCTGACATGGCTGATAACAGATAGTAATAGATTGTATTCCCCTGTCCTACAGTCGGCCTCTCCCCCTCCTGACATGGCTGATAACAGATAGTAATAGATTGTATTCCCCTGTCCTACAGTCGGCCTCTCCCCTCCTGACATGGCTGATAACAGATAGTAATAGATTGTATTCCCCTGTCCTACAGTCGGCCTCTCCCCTCCTGACATGGCTGATAACAGATAGTAATAGATTGTATTCCCCTGTCCTACAGTCGGCCTCTCCCCTCCTGACATGGCTGATAACAGATAGTAATAGATTGTATTCCCCTGTCCTACAGTCGGCCTCTCCCCTCCTGACATGGCTGATAACAGATAGTAATAGATTGTATTCCCCTGTCCTACAGTCGGCCTCTCCCCTCCTGACATGGCTGATAACAGATAGTAATAGATTGTATTCCCCTGTCCTACAGTCGGCCTCTCCCCTCCTGACATGGCTGATAACAGATAGTAATAGATTGTATTCCCCTGTCCTACAGTCGGCCTCTCCCCTCCTGACATGGCTGATAACAGATAGTAATAGATTGTATTCCCCTGTCCTACAGTCGGCCTCTCCTCTCCTGACATGGCTGATAACAGATAGTAATAGATTGTATTCCCCTGTCCTACAGTCGGCCTCTCCTCTCCTGACATGGCTGATAACAGATAGTAATAGATTGTATTCCCCTGTCCTACAGTCGGCCTCTCCCCTCCTGACATGGCTGATAACAGATAGTAATAGATTGTATTCCCCTGTCCTACAGTCGGCCTCTCCCCTCCTGACATGGCTGATAACAGATAGTAATAGATTGTATTCCCCTGTCCTACAGTCGGCCTCTCCCCCTCCTGACATGGCTGATAACAGATAGTAATAGATTGTATTCCCCTGTCCTACAGTCGGCCTCTCCCCTCCTGACATGGCTGATAACAGATAGTAATAGATTGTATTCCCCTGTCCTACAGTCGGCCTCTCCCCTCCTGACATGGCTGATAACAGATAGTAATAGATTGTATTCCCCTGTCCTACAGTCGGCCTCTCCCCTCCTGACATGGCTGATAACAGATAGTAATAGATTGTATTCCCCTGTCCTACAGTCGGCCTCTCCCCTCCTGACATGGCTGATAACAGATAGTAATAGATTGTATTCCCCTGTCCTACAGTCGGCCTCTCCTCTCCTGACATGGCTGATAACAGATAGTAATAGATTGTATTCCCCTGTCCTACAGTCGGCCTCTCCTCTCCTGACATGGCTGATAACAGATAGTAATAGATTGTATTCCCCTGTCCTACAGTCGGCCTCTCCCCTCCTGACATGGCTGATAACAGATAGTAATAGATTGTATTCCCCTGTCCTACAGTCGGCCTCTCCCCTCCTGACATGGCTGATAACAGATAGTAATAGATTGTATTCCCCTGTCCTACAGTCGGCCTCTCCCCTCCTGACATGGCTGATAACAGATAGTAATAGATTGTATTCCCCTGTCCTACAGTCGGCCTCTCCCCTCCTGACATGGCTGATAACAGATAGTAATAGATTGTATTCCCCTGTCCTACAGTCGGCCTCTCCCCTCCTGACATGGCTGATAACAGATAGTAATAGATTGTATTCCCCTGTCCTACAGTCGGCCTCTCCCCTCCTGACATGGCTGATAACAGATAGTAATAGATTGTATTCCCCTGTCCTACAGTCGGCCTCTCCCCTCCTGACATGGCTGATAACAGATAGTAATAGATTGTATTCCCCTGTCCTACAGTCGCGGGCCTCTCCCCTCCTGACATGGCTGATAACAGATAGTAATAGATTGTATTCCCCTGTCCTACAGTCGGCCTCTCCCCTCCTGACATGGCTGATAACAGATAGTAATAGATTGTATTCCCCTGTCCTACAGTCGGCCTCTCCCCTCCTGACATGGCTGATAACAGATAGTAATAGATTGTATTCCCCTGTCCTACAGTCGGCCTCTCCCCTCCTGACATGGCTGATAACAGATAGTAATAGATTGTATTCCCCTGTCCTACAGTCGGCCTCTCCCCTCCTGACATGGCTGATAACAGATAGTAATAGATTGTATTCCCCTGTCCTACAGTCGGCCTCTCCCCTCCTGACATGGCTGATAACAGATAGTAATAGATTGTATTCCCCTGTCCTACAGTCGGCCTCTCCTCTCCTGACATGGCTGATAACAGATAGTAATAGATTGTATTCCCCTGTCCTACAGTCGGCCTCTCCCCTCCTGACATGGCTGATAACAGATAGTAATAGATTGTATTCCCCTGTCCTACAGTCGGCCTCTCCCCTCCTGACATGGCTGATAACAGATAGTAATAGATTGTATTCCCCTGTCCTACAGTCGGCCTCTCCCCTCCTGACATGGCTGATAACAGATAGTAATAGATTGTATTCCCCTGTCCTACAGTCGGCCTCTCCCCTCCTGACATGGCTGATAACAGATAGTAATAGATTGTATTCACCTGTCCTACAGTCGGCCTCTCCCCTCCTGACGTGGCTGATAACAGATAGTAATAGATTGTATTCACCTGTCCTACAGTCGGCCTCTCCCCTCCTGACATGGCTGATAACAGATAGTAATAGATTGTATTCCCCTGTCCTACAGTCGGCCTCTCCTCTCCTGACATGGCTGATAACAGATAGTAATAGATTGTATTCCCCTGTCCTACAGTCGGCCTCTCCCCTCCTGACGTGGCTGATAACAGATAGTAATAGATTGTATTCCCCTGTCCTACAGTCGGCCTCTCCTCTCCTGACATGGCTGATAACAGATAGTAATAGATTGTATTCCCCTGTCCTACAGTCGGCCTCTCCCCTCCTGACATGGCTGATAACAGATAGTAATAGATTGTATTCCCCTGTCCTACAGTCGGCCTCTCCTCTCCTGACATGGCTGATAACAGATAGTAATAGATTGTATTCCCCTGTCCTACAGTCGGCCTCTCCCCTCCTGACGTGGCTGATAACAGATAGTAATAGATTGTATTCCCCTGTCCTACAGTCGGCCTCTCCCCTCCTGACGTGGCTGATAACAGATAGTAATAGATTGTATTCCCCTGTCCTACAGTCGGCCTCTCCTCTCCTGACATGGCTGATAACAGATAGTAATAGATTGTATTCCCCTGTCCTACAGTCGGCCTCTCCCCTCCTGACATGGCTGATAACAGATAGTAATAGATTGTATTCCCCTGTCCTACAGTCGGCCCTCCTCCTGACATGGCTGATAACAGATAGTAATAGATTGTATTCCCCTGTCCTACAGTCGGCCTCTCCCCTCCTGACATGGCTGATAACAGATAGTAATAGATTGTATTCCCCTGTCCTACAGTCGGCCTCTCCTCTCCTGACATGGCTGATA